>JAHIAM010001194.1:0-88446 GCA_021605205.1 Aegilops longissima | reverse complement strand
TCCATATATACAGCCCTTAGGGCACCGTTTAGACCTTGGGTTTTGTTTAGATTAAAAGTTCGCCATAGCTGCAACTTCGCAGCGTTTCGTTTGTGTTCAACGACTGCACAAAGGCGCCAGAACCCCACCTTGATCAATAAAGCTTTCATCTTATATTCGCAATATCCATATTGCAATCTCAGTTTCTTGCTTGTTCTTCGTTTGCTCGCAGGAAACAGGCCCTCGTGGTCGTTGATCGTGCTCCGGCGTGGTCAATAACCCTCGGAAGTTGGTTTAGCGATTGCTAAGGCGCGACGCCTCGCGACGTTCGTAGTTGGATCGTCAAGGTCGACTCCCACGAAGCGATAGCCACCATCTCATCGAAACATCGGGACACCTTTGCCTCTATCAAGTGGTATCAGATTTTCAGGTTGCTCGGTGAGATTTTACAGCTTTTCATAGATTAGATCGAGTCTGTTCTTCATACCTAAAGTCCACGAAAAAGCCGCAAAAAAAATTAGGGTTAGTTCATCATATCCGAACCAATCTGAGCCTTTGCATAATCTTTTTAGGGTTTTTGCTTTGTTGAATTTGCGGTTGCATCGTCGTGTCAAGTTGCTGGTCTTAGAGTCTAGTCTTTTAGAGTTTGAGTTCGGTCATAAGTTGTCACGCCGCCCGCACCATCATCATCGCCTTGCCATCTACCACCATTGCTTATCCGCCACCGCTTTGAATCCGTATCCATATACCACCACCAATCCGTATCCATATACCACCACCAATCCGAGTTCTTCTCATATTAGGGTTGTTTTCGAGATCCATCTAGTTTCCGATTCGTGTTTCCTTGCCGGAGTAGGTTTCGGAAAAAAAAAAAAAAGAGTCTGGAAACCACCCTCCGTTTAGGCCCAAAATTTTCAAAACGCACTTGTCGAAAAAAATTTTCGCTATCCTCTTTTAGGTGTTTCTAAGTGGATTGAGACGATCGCCGTTATAGAAAGTTTTTTGACCTGTTTCAGTTTTGGGTCCGGCGATCGAAAAAAAAAAATTTTTAGTCGAAAAATTTCGTGCCCATCTGTCGATTTGACCTGGGAAGAGTTTTGAGACACTCGCCATTATAGTGATTTTTCGCAAAAAAAAAAAAAAAGCAGCGCAAAAAAAAAAAAAAGCGCAAAAAAAAAAAAGAGAAAAAAAAATTCCAGAGTGTGCTTTTCCGTTGTTTCCGTGCAGCGCCCGTGATTTTGTTAGTGTTCTAGGCTCGCGTCTCTAGCACGGTCTAGCCTAGGACCAAAGACAAGATCTGCGTCGTTGAGCGCTTATTCAACTTTGCATCTCTGAATTGATTATTGCTAACCATTTTGCTACCATATTATAAGCCTTCCCAGCTCCACATACATCTACATCGTGCGCTTGACTCTCCCCGTAATCGCTCTATCCAAGCTTTGAGAGTTTTGACTACATCGGTTGCCGATCACCGCCTTCTTGGGTAAGAACTGGTAAGAATTTGAGATTTGCTCGACGGATTTGTGACCGCCCACCACACCACCACCACCACTTCCTAGTAGTCTGTCAATCATATTCTTGTGTGTTTCTATTGCTGCTAACCATGGCAGGATCACAAGTCGACGAGACCGACCGGGAGAACATGACAAACAAAGCGCTACATGATAAGTTTCAACAAATGATGAGTGGGCGGTGGACGATGTGCTAAATAGATTTGAAGAGGCCATGGAGAAGATAGATGGCATTGAGAAGGCGTCAAACGAAGCTCGATATCAAGTTTAATGAATTGCTCGCTGCGTCTACCACCACCACCACCGGCTGCACCTAACGCACTCTACTACAACAACACGGACTACCTCCACATCGCAAACAGCCCTCCGCCGAGCTTCCCGTGTCCCTCTTCACTGGCCAAGCTGCTGGTGGTCTGCTGTTGATACTTCATGGCTCCTGCTGCTGCGGGGGGAGGATGATTATGTGAGAGCTACGAGGATGAGGTTGATCAACATCAGAACTACGTGCAACCACCAGCACCACAACCACCAGGTCGTCCACATGCAAATAATGGCGATGTTCGGGCTCCTCTTCAGGTACGAGATCATGACCATCTCCCTAAACTGAAATTGAATATTCCACCATTTGAGGGTAGATATGTTCCTGATATATATCTTACTTGGGAGTTAGAAACTGAACAACGATTTACATGTTTACAATATCCTGAGGAGAGACGTGTTCCTGCTGCTGTTTGTGCTTTCACTAGCTTTGCATGTGTTTGGTGGTCTGAACATTGTAGATTATATCCTGTTCCAGCTACTTGGGCTGCTTTGAAAACTGCTATGCGTACTCGTTGGGTTCCACCATATTATCAGCGTGAATTACTTCAAAATTGCAGCGCTTAAGACAAGGAAAAATTCGGTGAAGAATATTATCGGAATTACAAACTGGCTTGATTAGATGTGGTATTATTGAGGAGAATGAAGCTATGCTTGCACGTTTTCTGGGTGGATTAAATAAAGAGATTCAGACCATTCTAGACTACAAGGATTACAATAATATCACTCGATTATTCCATCTTGCTTGTAAAGCTGAACGTGAAGTGCAGGATCGATGTGCCTTGGCGCGACTAACTTTTCTCGCAGTCGACCTTCATCATGGACACCACGCATCATCTACTTCCACACGCTCTACTACACCGGCACCTCCGTCGGCTGCCACCTCCAACCGTGATACAAGAAAGGGCACAACCACCACTATCTCGCCAAGAGCACACCTGCTGGGCCTACAGAGCTCTTCTTCTTCCATGGCGTCAACAGGGCACACAAGTGATATTATTTGTCGTCGTTGTAAGGGAAGAGGACATTTTATGAGAGAATGCCAATCTCAGCGTGTGATGATTGCTACGAGGATGGTGGGTATGAGTCCGCTAGTGACTATGATGAAGAGACTTTGGCTCTTATTACACATGAAGAACACGGTGGAGATGATTCGATCCCGAGACGCAATACATGGCTGCTGAAGATGCCGACAGTATGAATGTTTAGTTGCTCAACGTGTTTTGAGTGTGCAGGTTACACAAGCTGAGCAAAATCAGAGGCATAACTTGTTCCATACAAAGGAGTTGTGAAGGAACGTTCTATTCAAGGCCATCATAGATGGAGGGAGCTGCAACAACTTGGCTAGCATGGATATGGTGGAGAAGCTTTCTCTCACCACAAGACCACATCCACATCCTTACTACATCCAATGGTTCAACAACAGCGCAAGGTTAAGGTAACACGTCTGTTCGTGTGCATTTTAGTATCTCTACATATGCTGATTATGTTGATTGTGATGTGGTACCTATGCAAGCATGTTCCTTATTACTTGGTAGACCATGGCAATTTGATAAAATTCTGTACACCATGGTAGAAACAATCAGTATACTCTTGTTCACAAGGATAAAAATATTACTTTGCTTCCTATGACTCCTGATTCCATTTTGAAAGATGATATTAATAGAGCTAATAAAGCAAAACAGGAGAAAATAAGAGTGAAAATCAGATTGTGGCAAAAGAATTTGAGCAACAAATGAAGCCTAATAATAAACCATCTAATGTTGCTTCTGAAATTAAACTGAAAAGTGCATGTTTATTTGCCACCAAATCTGATATTGATGAGCTAGATTCTAGCAAATCTGTTTGCTATGCTTTTGTGTGCAAAGAGGCATTATTTTCATTCGAGGACGTGCCTTCCTCTTTGCCCCTCGCTGTCACTAACATTTTGCAGGAGTTCGCGATGTCTTCCCACAAGACGTGCCACCGGATTACCACCTATTCGAGGGATTGAGCATCAAATTGACTTAATTCCGGTGCATCGCTACCCAACCGCGCACCATACCGCACCAATCCAGAGGAGACGAAGGAGATTATCGTCAAGTCAGGAGCTGCTCGACAAAGGTTATATACGCGAATCTCTTAGTCCTTGTGCTGTTCCTATTATACTAGTGCCTAAAAAGGATGGTACGTCATGTATGTGTGTTGATTGTAGAGGCATTAATAATATTACTATTCGTTATCGCCATCCTATTCCTAGGCTAGATGATATGCTTGATGAATTGAGTGGCTCTACAATATTCTCCAAAGTTGATTTGCGTAGTGGATACCATCAAATTCGTATGAAATTGGGAGATGAATGGAAAACAGCATTTAAAACTAAGTTTGGATTATATGAGTGGTTAGTCATGCCTTTTGGGTTAACTAATGCACCTAGTACTTTCATGAGATTAATGAACGAAGTTTTACGTGCTTTCATTGGACGATTTGTGGTAGTTTACTTTGATGATATACTGATTTATAGCAAATCTTTGGAAGAACATTTGGAACATTTACGTGCTGTTTTTAATGCTCTACGTGATGCACGTTTGTTTGGTAACCTTGGGAAGTGCACCTTTTGCACCGACCGAGTATCTTTTCTTGGCTATGTTGTTACTCCACAGGGAATTGAAGTTGATAAAGCCAAGATAGAAGCTATTGAGAGTTGGCCGCAGCCCAAAACGGTCACACAAGTGAGGAGTTTTCTTGGACTCGCTGGTTTCTATAGGCGTTTTGTGAGAGACTTTAGCACCATTGCTGCACCTCTCAATGAGCTTACAAAGAAGGATGTGCCTTTTGTTTGGGGTACCGCATGGGAAGAAGCCTTCACGGTATTGAAAGATAAGTTGACACATGCTCCTTTACTCCAACTTCCTGACTTTAATAAGACTTTTGAGCTTGAATGTGATGCTAGTGGAATTGGATTAGGAGGTGTGTTATTACAAGATGGCAAACCTGTTGCATACTTTTCTCGAAAAATTGAGTGGGCCTAGTCTGAACTATTCTACTTATGACAAAGAATTATATGCTCTTGTTCGGACTTTAGAGACATGGCAACATTATTTATGGCCCAAAGAATTTGTTATACATTCTGATCATGAATCTTTGAAACATATTAAAAGTCAAGCTAAACTGAATCGTAGACATGCTAAATGGGTTGAATTCATTGAGACTTTCCTTATGTCATTAAACACAAGAAGGGTAAAGAAAATGTTATTGCTGATGCTTTGTCTCGTCGATATACTATGCTTTCACAACTTGACTTCAAAATATTTGGTTTGGAGACCATCAAAGATCAATATGTGCATGATGCTGATTTTAAAGATGTAATGCAGAATTGTAAAGAAGGAAGAACATGGAACAAGTTCGTTATTAATGATGGTTTTGTGTTCCGCTAACAAGCTATGCATTCCTGCTAGCTCTGTTAGTCTTTTGTTGTTGCAGGAGGCGCATGGAGGAGGATTAATGGGACACTTTGGTGTCAAGAAGACGGAGGATATACTTGCTACACATTTCTTTTGGCCAAAGATGAGACGGATGTTGAGCGTTTTGTTGCTCGCTGCACTACATGTCAAAAAGCTAAGTCACGACTCAATCCTCATGGTTTATATATGCCTTTGCGGTGCCTAGTGTTCCTTGGGAGGATATATCTATGGACTTTGTTTTAGGTTTACCTCGAACAAAGAAGGGAGGATAGCATATTTGTTGTCGTGGATAGATTCTCGAAAATGGCACACTTTATACCATGTCATAAAAGCGATGATCTTGTTAATGTTGCTGATTTGTTCTTTCGTGAAATTATTCGCTTGCATGGTGTGCCAAATACTATTGTTTCAGATCGTGATACTAAATTTCTTAGCCACTTTTGGAGATGTTTATGGGCTAAGTTGGGGACTAAACTGCTTTTAGTACTACTTGTCACCCCAAACCGATGGACAAACTGAAGTAGTCAATAGAACATTGTCTACTATGCTTAGGGCTGTTTTGAAGAATAATAAGAAAATGTGGGAAGAATGCTTGCCTCATATTGAATTTGCTTATAATCGCTCATTGCATTCTACTACTAAGATGTGCCCTTTTGAAATTGTGTATGGCTTCCTACCTCGTGCACCTATTGATTTGTTGCCTCTTCCATCTTCGGAGAAGGTTAATTTTGATGCTAAAGAACGTGCTGAATTGATTTTAAAAATGCATGAGATAACTAAGGAAAACATTGAGCGTATGAATGCTAAATATAAACTTGCTGGAGATAAGGGTAGAAAACATGTTGTCTTTGCACCGGAGATCTTGTTTGGTTACATTTATGTAAGGATAGGTTTCCTAATTTGCATAAATCAAAGCTAATGCCACGTGCTGATGGTCCATTTAAGGTGTTAGAGAAAATAAATGATAATGCATATAAACTTGAGCTGCCTGCAGATTTTGGGGTTAGTCCCACTTTTAACATTGCAGATTTGAAGCCTTATTTGGGTGAGGAATATGAGCTTCCGTCGAGGACGACTTCATTTCAAGAAGGGGAGGATGATGAGGACATCAATACCATTGTTACACCCACAGCCCCTACTGCTACATATCTTGGACCAATTACTAGAGCTCATGCGCCAATTAAATTATCGTGTACTTTCGCTTTCTTGGTAATGATTCTAATGTTCATGAGAATATGATGCTGCCTAAATTGGATACATTTGTTTTGCTTACAAATGAAGGCCCTAGCTTGGAGAAGGATGGACATTGGAGCAAGAACAAGCATGGAGATAATGCCATGCTAAGGGGAACAAGAACGGAGTTACAAGTGATGATTTCAGGACTTTGAAGCCACCATAATGGGTGCATGAAGCCTTGGACGAAATATACAAGATGCTACTTCATAAATGTCGTCCCGAGGCTATTCTAGGTGCTCGTCACCTTATTAGTGGGCCAGGCCCATGTAATTTCGAAATACTTAAGTATAGGCTGTTTTAGAGTCCGTATGTGTGGGGAAACAAGAGTTAGGGTTGATTTGGACCCCTCCACCAAGGGCCACGAAATTCCCCCTCTTCCTCCATATATACAGCCCTTAGGGCACCGTTTAGACCTTGGGTTTTGTTTAGATTAAAGTTCGCCATAGCTGCAACTTCGTGCCGTTTGTGTTCAACGACCGCACAAAGGCGTCCACAGAACCCCACCTTGATCAATAAAGCTTTCATCTTATATTCGCAATATCCATATTGCAATCTCAGTTTCTTGCTTGTTCTTCGTTTGCTCGCAGGAAACAGGCCCTCGTGGTCGTTGATCGTGTTCGGCGTGGTCAATAACCCTCGGAAGTTGGTTTAGCGATTGCTAAGGCGCGACGTCTCGCACGTTCGTAGTTGGATCGTCAAGGTCGACTCCCACAGAAACGATAGCCACCATCTCATCGAAACATCGGGACACCTTTGCCTCTATCACTTAGTGTCTAGTTCGTTTAGAGTTTCGAGTTCTGTTCACGTTAGTCATGCCGCCGTTGCATCGTTATCCCTTCCGTTGACCACCATCCATCCATCAATTTCCACCACGTGCTACCCACCGTTCATTGTCATAACCATAGTTGAGATCGTTCACATCTTCACTTGACCCAATCTGCATCTTATCTAGTTTGTTTGGAAAGAGGGAGAGAGAAAAAAAAAGAGAAAAAAAGTAAAAGAAAAAAGTCAGAGAAAAAAAAGAGAGAAATAAAAAGAAAAATAAGTGTGAGAAAAAAAAGAGAGAAGAAAAAAAAAGTTCGGATCTATCTAGACTCAATCTCGTAGCTGAATTCGGATTGGAATCAGTTTTGTGCACTGTTCAGTAAAACAGGCATAACTTCCTCATACGAAGTCCGTTTTGGCTCCTCGAGTACTCAAATTAAAGCTAGAGACGAGCCGCATCTAAATAGTTGCAGAAGCTAGTTCAATATTTGGCACCTCAAAATCGGCTCCTAAATAGGTCTTTTGCCCTCCAAGTTCGTGAACACAGCTTATTCCAGTTTTTCAAACCAGTTTTAGAATTTTTGACTCCTCATATCAACTCAGAATTGAGTGATTCTTTTGAATTGGAAAGCTTGAGTTAGTAGCATTATTTTAAAAAGTTATCAGACAATTGGCTCAAACTTTTCAAGAGGAAAATTGGAGAGAGTTGTTGTATATCCTGCTTGGCGCTTGTTCTTCATCATTATCTTTACTGCCGTTGATCTTCACTTATATCTTGCTGTCCAGAGCTACTAATTATCCTTCATTGATGCTAGTTGTGCTACGTCGTGACCTCATTAGTGTTCTAGGCTCGCGTCTCTAGTCCGGTCTAGCCTAGGACCAGACAAAGACCGTCGTTGAGCGTTTATTCAACATTGCATCTATGAATTGATTATTGCTAATTTTTTGCTACCATATATGGCCAACCCAGCTCCACATATTTCTACACCGTGTATCGTCGTTCCCCAGCAATCGCTTTACACAATCTTGAGTTACTTGACACCGCTGGTTGCTGTCACCACCGCCGCATGGTAAGAACTTGTAAGATATTGATATTTGCTTTACTGTGAGCACTTTACAACCACATCCTAGTAGTTCATAGGAACATTATTCTCGAATTTTGTTTCTTGTTTCTACTAATCATGACAGTTCCGGAGATAGAAGTTCTTGGATGACGGACACATCTTCATCATCACGAGAGTTGGGACAACACACACAAGCATATGGTCGGGTATGTCTTTACCATCATTTGAGGGTAGATTTAATCCTGCTATTTATCTAGCTTGGGAGCTTGAATTAGAAGAAGTTTTAGTCACCATGATTTTTCTGAACTTGAGAGAGTACGAGCTACCACTAGAGCATTTACTGGTTTTGCTTCATTTGGTGGAGTGTACATTGTAAGAAAAACATTGATAACCAACCCACAACTTGGAAAGTTTTGAAAGCTGTAATGAGACAACAATTTTTCCTCCTTACTATCGTCGTGAATTGCTTCATAAATTTGAACAATTAAAACAAGGCAGTAACATTGTTCATGCTTACTACAAAGAGTTCAAATCTTATATGCATCATTGTGACATAGAAGAATCTGAGGATGATACAATGAATAGATTTTTTGGTGGTTTGAACCATGATATCCGTGCAAGATTTCACTATATTCCTCGTTCATTATTGGTATGTATGTTCGCGCTTGTACCTTTGAGAGACAGCTACAGGAGGATGCATTGGGTGACTACAACAACTACTATTCCAGTTCATGCTCACCATTGTCAGTTGGTTCCTCCACCATTGCACCTACTAGAGCAGCCCCACCCAGATTGTGAGCGACATCATCTCAAGTGTATGGTGCATTATCAAGGCCCGCACCTACATCAGCTACGTCTTTGCGACAAGGTAACAAAGAAGGTATTAATGATATAACTTCACGTGAGAATGATGCATCCCTAGTTAACTTGAATGCATCATGTGTTGAGTTAACTGGTGATTTGAGCACATCACCTATTTTAGAGAATCTTGATACTATCATGAATGCGTCATGTGATCAAACAACTGAAATACCAACAATTTTGAGTGCACCCATTGAATTAACTATTGATGCAAAAGAATCAATGTTTAATCATTTTGGTGATGATTCTGTGTCGAATGACTTATTGCATGTTTGCTTATTTAAGCATGTTGTAGCATGTAAACTTGATGCAAGTAAGGTTTATTCACCAATGTTGGGATGGTTTAATGATGAACATTGTCAATCTTTTGAAATGAATAAGAGCTTCACTTATATGTGCAAACTGAGTTGTAATATTTTCATGCCTTCTACTTCTTGTGATAATGTTTTGGCTTTAGATTTTATGAACTATGCAAGTTACTCATCTATTCATGTGTCATATGTGCAAAAATCAAGGGAAGTAAAAATGGATGACATATACATATACAACATGTACACCTTGTCTCTTTTGTTAGCCATATTTCAGACTAAGCAACGCCGAGGACGGCTTTGTTTTCAAGAAGGGAGGATGATGAGGACATGATTACCTTGGATACGACCAAAATATTGCATACATGTATATTTGTGAGGTGATTTCTAATGCAAACTATGCAATAATTTATTTATGTCATCCAGACAAAAATACTTCACAAACTTTTGTGCCATGTCTAATTGCAGGTGTATGGGACATTTGTACAATCCACATATGAAGATAAGGGAGAAAGAGATGTTTACCTCGCTGTTCAAAAAGCACTCACGTCACTTTTGGCCCAAGAGAAGATAGAGTCCAAGTCTCTCACGTTCGGACTCAGATTCGGACTACATGCATATACCGATCGATAGAGGCAAAGGTGTCCCGCCTTCGATGAGATGTGGTTTTCGCTTTGGAGGAAGTCGACTTTGACGATCCGACTACGAACTTGCGAGGACGTCGGCGCCTTAGCAATCGCTAAACCAACTCCGAGAGGTTATTGACCACGCCGAGCACGATCAACTCTGACCACGAGTGTCTGCTTCCTGCGAGCAAACGAAGAACAAGCAAGAAACTGAGATTGCAATCTGGATATTGCGAATATAAGATGAAAGCTTTATTGATCAAGGTGGTCGTTGAACACAAACGAAGTACGCGAAGTTGCAGCTATGGCGAACTTTTAATCTAAACAAAACCCAAGGTCTAAACGGTGCCCTAAGGGCTGTATATATGGAGGAAGAGGGGAATTTCGTGGCCCTTGGTGGAGGGGTCCAAATCAACCCTAACTCTTGTTTCCCCACACATACGGACTCTAAAACAGCTTATACTTAAGTATTTCGAAATTACATGGGCTGGCCCACTAATAAGGTGACGCAAGCACCTAGAATAGCCTCGGGACGACATTTATGAAGTAGCATCTTGTATATTTCGTCCAAGGCTTCATGCATCCATTATGGTGGCTTCAAAGTCCTGAAATCATCACTTGTAACTCCGTTCTTGTTCCCCTTATGCATGGCATTATCTCCATGCTTGTTCTTGCTCCAATGTCCATCCTTCTCCAAGCTAGGGCCTTCATTTGTAAGCAAAACAAATGTATCCAATTTAGGCAGCATCATATTCTCATGAACATTAGAATCATTACCAAGAAACGAAAGTACCTGATAATTTAATTGGCGTGCGCGAGCTCTAGTAATTGGTCCAGTATATGTAGCAGTAGGGGCTGTGGGTGTAACAATGGTATTGATGTCCTCATCACTGACTCAAAACGTCAATAACTTTTTCATACGGACTCCAAATTGGTTGATTCTTTTTTTGTTGGAAAATAGATTTCGTGTATTTTCCAACCCAATTGGAATCACCTTAAAATCCGCCCGGAGCGTGGAGTTATGGACGAAACAATCTGATGCTGCAGCAGAATCCGAGTCAAACTACAAGTCCAAAGGTGTTACGTCACCTCCGCTTGGGCCCATTGGCCTTGTACGACCTAGGGTTAGTTTTAGGCTGCCTTGGGACGTCCTCCCACCTCCTTGGCCGCCACCCCTTGCTCCTATATAAGTAGATCCATCTAGTAGCTTTTTCCGGGATTTGTTTAGTTAAAGTTAGCCATTGCAACTTCGTACTTCGCTTTGTGTCCAACGACGCACCAAGACCGCTTACGGATCCCCACCTTTATCAATACTTCATATATACTCGCAATATTCAGATTGCTTTATCATATTCTTGCTTGTTCTTCGATTGCTTGCAGGAATTGACCTTCGTGGTCAGGTTGATTGTGCTCCGGCGTAGTCAATAACCTCTCGGAGTTGATTTAGCGATTGCTAAGGCGCAACGTCGTGCACGTTTGTAGTCGGATCGTCAAAGTCGTCTCCACCAAATCGATAGTTATCATCTCATTGAAAGATTGGGACACCCTCGCCTTTATCACCATATGCATTCCATGAATAACAATGCTCTAGATATTTCTCATGATGCATTGCACACTTTGAGTCTCCATTGTGCCATACATAATAACAAACCTATCATGATGGATGACATGTTTCTATATCACGCATCTCATTTATTTGAGCGTTGGATATTTTGTGCTAACCGACGCATGCACGTATGCATCATGATGGATGATGTGTACATCTACCACGCACACACAATTTTCTCTTTGTCTTTGTTTTGTGTAGGTACTCACATACACTCGGCAACTTCTCAATCCCAAGAGTTGACGAAACGAGCTCTTGAGAGCAATGATGCTTTGGGATCCCGTGGACTATCCTTACCACCGTTCCCTTCGCGCAAGGACTACGCGCATCTCTTCTACTTGGCTCTCACACGGCTATGGGCTATTTACCACTTACCGCCTTATGCTCATTTTACCGTGTTCACTTTGCATGTTATGCCTGCTTCTATGCCTTTGCCATGCACTTGTGACCCTTGCTTGCATCTACCCATGATTCACCATTATGCTACTCCTATGTGTATTTGCATACTTGGTGGAGATCCTAGTAGCTATTGTCATCATTTCTTTGTGCCCCATGCTATTGATGCTATTTTGCTCATATCTTGCCTTCATGCTTGTGACATGTCATGTGAAGTATTCATGCACACTATTTGCACCCATGACATGCTTGCCTTGATTCCTTCTAGTACGTTGCATCTTCGCACTACTAGCTTGCTTCACTTGATTGATATGATTTGATGCGGAGCATCCTACGGTCATCACCATGTCAAGAGTCCGTTTGGCAAGTGACACGTGCGACCTCTTCTTCACATACACAAAGGTGAATCTTCTCCTTTACACGTGTTCACTTGACCCCTTCGAGGATGGTATACTACTTGACACTCCACTCGGGTGCATGCATAGGTATGACCGGAGCTTCACGGACGACGAGGAGGAGTGCAAGCGCCAAGGAACACCTACACCATCCGCGAGGTAAGCCTGGAAGAGAAGACGGAAAAAGACGGAGCTGCGAGTCCTCAGCCGCGGACGACCGGAAGACTCCGGACGTCCGACACCTCTCCAGCACACGGACGACCGACGCCCTCCAGACGTCCGGCAGCTGGACACCCGAATGGAATCTACGGACGTCCGGCCACCTTCGGACGTCCGACCGACGCACGCCTGAACCGAATCTACGGACGTCCGAAGACCTCCGGACGTCCGGACCATGTCGAGCCTCCGGACGACCGGTGACCTCCGGACGTCCGACGCCTGAGTGTTGACTTTGTTTGGGGCCGTAGCCCTTGTACCCTTCACCCCTAGACTATATATACTCTTTCTTCCCCACCTTTCTAGGTCAGCAAAGGATTAGCTCATATTTGAGTGAGGGCTTTGCTCATCCACTTGGCTACTTCTCCTCGGAGATCAGGACCTCTATGGAGAAGATTCCCAAGCGGATTCAAGACCCCCGTCTAGGGTGGACCCATCAAGACCTCCTCTTGGAGAAGAACGGCTACTCGTGTATCTTTACCTTTATTGTTCTTGAATCTAGTGCCACTCTATGTGTTCACCGATCTAGCACTTGTGTGATTGATTTCTTGTCGGTTGAGTGATCTCTCTCTCGTTTTCCCCGTGTTTTCCCTCTTGTTCTTCCGCGTGTTCTTCGTGATTCACCGTAGGATCCGCTCCAACGTGAAAGATCGCCCACATAGGGTTCTGCCCTATATCATATGGTATCATGAGCCACGTTGATCACGTTTTGGAGCCCCTACCCCGTGTTTTCTAGCTTGATTTTGTTGCGTTCTTCCCCAAATTTCGAAAATCCCGACCAAAAATAGCCCCAATTTTTTTTTTGTGATTTGTTAGTGTGATGATGTTTTGTTGATTTTGATCCATGGATTTGCTTGGTTTCGAGTGGATCTAGCATTTCCCCAAGTTTCCCCATCTCTCATCCACAAAATCCCGCGAATTTTGACTCCGAAATCACCAATTTCCGCCCAAAATCGCGTCCCGGATCTCAATTTTCGAGTTGACCCCGACCCACCGGACGACCGGAGATTTACTGGACGTCCGGAGCCCTTGAAACGACCGGACGTCCGACCTTTTCCGGACGACGGAACCCTAACCTGAACTGGATTTACGGATGTCCGACCTTTTACGGACGTCCGTAACCTCAGTAGTTTCAGACTTGGCTGATTTTTGTTTTGTCCATAACTAATTCATCCGAGTCCGATTTTGACGTTCTTTAGCTCGTTTGAAGCTATTGACATCCCCTTCCCATAAAAATACTACCACCACCATTTGACTCCATCAAATTTTTGAAAATTTGGCAAGTTTGCCTAGGGCTTCCACCACATCCTCCGCATAGCCACCACCGACTTCCGCAACCTAACCAATTTTGTTCCCCTTTGCATTTGAGGTTGTTTGAGTTGTGATTCGAGTCTCCTAAGGTGTTTAGGCTACTTAGGGACGGTTGCATCTTCATCAACCACCACCACCACCGTAACTTCCGCATAGGCTTGCCCACCATACTCTTCCGCCAACCCAACTTAACCCAATTTTGTTTGTGTTGTGAGTTGTGTCTTGATAGAGGCAAAGGTGTCCCGATGTTTCGATGAGATGGTGGCTATCGTTTCTGTGGGAGTCGACCTTGACGATCCGACTACGATCGTGCGAGACGTCGCGCCTTAGCAATCGCTAAACCAACTTCCGAGGGTTATTGACCACGCCGAGCACGATCAACGACCACGAGGGCCTGTTTCCTGCGAGCAAACGAAGAACAAGCAAGAAACTGAGATTGCAATCTGGATATTGCGAATATAAGATGAAAGCTTTATTGATCAAGGTGGGGTTCTGTGGCGCCTTTGTCCAGTCGTTGAACACAAACGAAATGCTGTGAAGTTGCAGCTATGGCGAACTTTTAATCTAAACAAAACCCAAGGTCTAAACGGTGCCCTAAGGGCTGTATATATGGAGGAAGAGGGGGAATTTCGTGGACCTTGGTGGAGGGTCCAAATCAACCCTAACTCTTGTTTCCCCACACATACGGACTCTAAAACAGACTATACTTAAGTATTTCGAAATTACATGGGCCTGGCCCACTAATAAGGTGACGAGCACCTAGAATAGCCTCGGACGACATTTATGAAGTAGCGTCTTGTATATTTCGTCCAAGGCTTCATGCACCCATTATGGTGGCTTCAAAGTCCTGAAATCATCACTTGTAACTCCGTTCTTGTTCCCTTTGCATGGCATTATCTCCATGCTTGTTCTTGCTCCAATGTCCATCCTTCTCCAAGCTAGGGCCTTCATTTGTAAGCAAAACAAATGTATCCAATTTAGGCAGCATCATATTCTCATGAACATTAGAATCATTACCAAGAAACGAAAGTACCGATAATTTAATTGGCGTCATGTGAGCTCTAGTAATTGGTCCAAGATATGTAGCAAGAGGGGCTGTGGGTGTAACAATGGTATTGATGTCCTCATCATCCTCCCTTCTTGAAATGAAGTCGTCCTCGACGAAGCTCATATTCCTCACCCAAATAAGGCTTCAAATCTGCAATGTTAAAAGTGGGACTAACCCCAAAATCTGCAGGCAGCTCAAGTTTATATGCATTATCATTTATTTTCTCTAGCACCTTAAATGGACCATCAGACGTGGCATTAGCTTTGATTTATGCAAATTAGGAAACCTATCCTCACGCATAAATGTAACCAAACAAGATCTCCGGTGCAAAGACAACATGTTTTCTACCCTTATCTCCAAAGAAGTTTATATTTAGCATTCATACGCTCAATGTTTTCCTTAGTTATCTCATGCATTTTAAAATCAATTCAGCACGTTCTTTAGCATCAAAATTAACCTTCTCCAAGATGGAAGAGGCAACAAATCAATAGGTGCACGAGGTAGGAAGCCATACACAATTTCAAAAGGGCACATCTTAGTAGTAGAATGCAATGAACGATTATAAGCAAATTCAATATGAGGCAAGCATTCTTCCCACATTTTCTTATTATTCTTCAAAACAGCCCTAAGCATAGTAGACAATGTTCTATTGACTACTTCAGTTTGTCCATCGGTTTGGGGTGACAAGTAGTACTAAAAGCAGTTTAGTCCCCAACTTAGCCCATAAACATCTCCAAAAGTGGCTAAGAAATTTAGTATCACGATCTGAAACAATAGTATTTGGCACACCATGCAAGCGAATAATTTCACGAAAGAACAAATCAGCAACATTAACAAATCATCGCTTTTATGACATGGTATAAAGTGTGCCATTTTCGAGAATCTATCCACGACAACAAATATGCTATCCCTCCCCTTCTTTGTTCGAGGTAAACCTAAAACAAAGTCCATAGATATATCCTCCCAAGGAACACTAGGCACAGTAAAGGCATATATAAACCATGAGGATTGAGTCGTGACTTAGCTTTTTGACATGTAGTGCAGCGAGCTACAAAACGCTCAACATCCCGTCTCATCTTTGGCCAAAAGAAATGTGTAGCAAGTATATCCTCCGTCTTCTTCACGCCAAAGTGTCCCATTAATCCTCCTCCATCGCCTCCTGCAACAACAAAAGACGAAACAGAGCTAGCAGGAATGCATAGCTTGTTAGCACGGAACACAAAACCATCATTAATAACGAACTTGTTCCATGTTCTTCCCTCTTTACAATTCTGCATTACATCTTTAAAATCAGCATCATGCACATATTGATCTTTGATGGTTCCCAAACCAAATATTTTGAAGTCAAGTTGTGAAAGCATAGTATATCGACGAGACAAAGCATCAAGAATAACATTTTCTTTACCCTTCTTGTGTTTAATGACATAAGGAAAGTCTCAATGAATTCAACCCATTTAGCATGTCTACGATTCAGTTTAGCTTGACTTTTAATATGTTTCAAAGATTCATGATCAGAATGTATAACAAATTCTTTGGGCCATAAATAATGTTGCCATGTCTCTAAAGTCCGAACAAGAGCATATAATTCTTTGTCATAAGTAGAATAGTTCAGACTAGGCCCACTCAATTTTTCGTAAAAGTATGCAACAGGTTTGCCATCTTGTAATAACACACCTCCTAATCCAATTCCACTAGCATCACATTCAAGCTCAAAAGTCTTATTAAAGTCGGGAAGTTGGAGTAAAGGAGCATGTGTCAACTTATCTTTCAATACCGTGAAGGCTTCTTCCTGTGCGGTACCCCAAACAAAAGGCACATCCTTCTTTGTAAGCTCATTGAGAGGTGCAGCAATGGTGCTAAAGTCTCTCACAAAACGCCTATAGAAACCAGCGAGTCCAAGAAAACTCCTCACTTGTGTGACCGTTTTGGGCTGCGGCCAACTCTCAATAGCTTCAATCTTGGCTTTATCAACTTCAATTCCTGTGGAGTAACAACATAGCCAAGAAAAGATACTCGGTCGGTGCAAAAGGTGCACTTCCCAAGGTTACCAAACAAACGTGCATCACGTAGAGCATTAAAAACAGCACGTAAATGTTCCAAATGTTCTTCCAAAGATTTGCTATAAATCAGTATATCATCAAAGTAAACTACCACAAATCGTCCAATGAAAGCACGTAAAACTTCGCTCATTAATCTCATGAAAGTACTAGGTGCATTAGTTAACCCAAAAGGCATGACTAACCACTCATATAATCCAAACTTAGTTTTAAATGCTGTTTTCCATTCATCTCCCAATTTCATACGAATTTGATGGTATCCACTACGCAAATCAACTTTGGAGAATATTGTAGAGCCACTCAATTCATCAAGCATATCATCTAGCCTAGGAATAGGATGACGATAACGAATAGTAATATTATTAATGCCTCTACAATCAACACACATACGCCGACGTACCATCCTTTTTAGGCACTAGTATAATAGGAATAGCACAAGGACTAAGAGATTCGCGTATATAACCTTTGTCGAGCAGCTCCTGTATTTGACGATAATCTCCTTCGCCTCCTCCGGATTGGTACGGTATGGTGCGCGGTTGGTAGCGATGCACCGGAATTAAGTCAATTTGATGCTCAATCCCTCGAATAGGTGGTAATCCGGTGCACGCCTTGTGGGAAGACGTCAGCGAACTCCTGCAAAATGTTAGTGACCGCAGGGGGCAAAGAGGAAGGCACGTCCTCGAATGAAAATAATGCCTCTTTGCACACAAAAGCATAGCAAACAGATTTGCTAGAATCTAGCTCATCAATATCAGATTTGGTGGCAAATAAACATGCACTTTTCAGTTTAATTTCGAAGCAACATTAGATGGTTTATTATTAGGCTTCATTTGTTGCTCAAATTCTTTTGCCACAATCTGATTTTCACTCTTATTTTTCTCCTGTTTTGCTTTATTAGCTCTATTAATATCATCTTTCAAAATGGAATCAGGAGTCATAGGAAGCAAAGTAATATTTTTATCCTTGTGAACAAGAGTATACTGATTGTTTCTACCATGGTGTACAGAATTTTTATCAAATTGCCATGGTCTACCAAGTAATAAGGAACATGCTTGCATAGGTACCACATCACAATCAACATAATCAGCATATGTAGAGATACTAAAATGCACACTAACAGAGACGTGTTACCTTAACCTTGCCGCTGTTGTTGAACCATTGGATGTAGTAAGGATGTGGATGTGGTCTTGTGGTGAGAGAAAGCTTCTCCACCATATCCATGCTAGCCAAGTTGTTGCAGCTCCTCCATCTATGATGACGCTAATAGAACGTTCCTTCACAACTCCTTTGTATGGAACAAGTTATGCCTCTGATTTTGCTCAGCTTGTGTAACCTGCACACTCAAAACACGTTGAGCAACTAAACATTCATACCTGTCAAGATCTTCAAGAGCCATGTATTGCGTCTCGTGATCGTAATCATCTTCACCGTGTTCTTCATGTGTAATAAGAGCCAAAGTCTCTTCATCATAGTCACCAGCGACTCATACCCACCATCCTCGGTAGCAATCATCACACGCTGAGATTGGCATTCTCTCAAAAATGTCCTCTTCCCTTACAACGACGACAAATAATATCACTTGTGTGCCTGTTGACGCCATGGAAGAAGAAGAGCTCTGTAGGCCCAAAGCAGGTGTGCTCTTGGCGATAGTGGTGGTTGTGCCTCGCTTTCTTGTATCACGGTTGGAGGTGGCAGCCACGGAGGTGCCGTGTAGTAGAACGTGTGGAAGTAGATGATGCACGTGGTGTCCATGATGAAGGTCGACCTGCAGAAAAGTTAGTCCGCGCCAACGCTGTCGATCCTGCACTTCACGCTCAGCTTTACAAGCAAGATGGAATAATCGAGTGATATTATTATAATCCTTGTAGTCTAGAATGGTTTGAATCTCTATTTAATCCACCCGAAAACGTGCAAGCATAGCTTCATTCTCCTCAACAATACCACATCTAATCAAGCCAGTTTGTAATTCCCGATAATATTCTTCACCGAATTTTTCCTTGTCTTAAGCGCTGCAATTTTTGAAGTAATTCACGTTGATAATATGGAGGAACCCAACGAGTACGCATAGCAGTTTTCAAAGCAGCCCAAGTAGCTGGAACAGGATATAATCTACAATGTTCAGACCACCAAACACATGCAAAGCTAGTGAAAGCACAAACAGCAGCAGGAACACGCCTCTCCTCGTGATATTGTAAACATGTAAATCGTTGTTCAGTTTCTAATTCCCAAGTAAGATATATATCAGAACATATCTACCCTCAAATGGTGGAATATTCAATTTCAGTTTAGGGAGATGGTCATGATCTCGTACCTGAAGGGGAGCCCGAACATCGCCATTATTTGCATGTGGACGACCTGGTGGTTGTGGTGCTGGTGGTTGCACGTAGTTCTGATGTTGATCAACCTCATCCTCGTAAGCTCTCACATAATCATCCTCCCCCGCCGCAGCAGCAGGAGCCATAGAAGTATCAACAGCAGCACCAGCAGCTTGGCCAGGCTGAAGAGGGACACGGGAAGCTCGGCGGAGGGCTGTTTCACGATGTGGAGGTAGTCCGTGTTGTTGTAGTAGAGGTGCGTTAGGTGCAGCCGGTGGTGGTGGTGGTAGACGCGCGAGCAATTCATTAAACTTGATATCGAGCTTCGTTTCGAACGCCTTCTCAATGCCATCTATCTTCTCCATGGCCTCTTCAAATCTATTTAGCACATCGTCCACCTGCCCACTCATCATTTGTTGAAACTTATCATGTAGCGCTTTGTTTGTCATGTTCTCCCGGTCGGTCTCGCCGGCTTGTGATCCTGCCATGGTTAGCAGCAATAGAAACACACAAGAATATGATTGACGGACTACTAGGAAGTGGTGGTGGTGGTGTGGTGGACAGTCACAAATCCGTCAAGCAAATCTCAAATTCTTACCAGTTCTTACCCAAAGAAGAAAGGTGATCGGCAACCGATGTAGTCAAAACTCTCAAAGCTTGGATAGAGCGATTACGTGGAGAGTCAAACGCACGATGTAGATGTATGTGGAGCTGGGAAGGCTTATAATATGGTAGCAAAAAGGGTCAGCAATAATCAATTCAGAGATGCAAAGTTGAATAAACGCTCAACGACGGTACTGTGCTGGTCCTAGGCTAGACCGTGCTAGAGACGCGAGCCTAGAACACTAACAAAATCACGGCGCTGCACGGAAACAACGGAAAAGCACACTCTGGAATTTTTTTTTTTCGCTCTTTTTTTTTTTTTTTTCCGAAACCTACTCCGGCAAGGAAACACGAATCGGAAACTAGATGGATCTCGAAAACAAACCTAATATGAGAAAACTCGGATTGCTGGTGGATATATGGTGGTGGTATATGACAGCGGTGGTGGTATATGGTAGCGGTGGTGGTATATGGATACGGATTGGTGGTGGTAGATGGATACGGATTCAGAGCGGTGGCGGAAAAGCAATGGTGGTAGATGGCAAGGCGATGATGATGGTGCGGCAGCGGCGTGACAACTTATGACCAGAACTCGAAACTCTAAAAGACTAGACTCTAAGACCAGCAACTTGACACGACGATGCAACCGCAAATTCAACAAAGCAAAAACCCTAAAAAGATTATGCAAAGGCTCAGATTGGTTCGGATATGATGAACTAACCCTAATTTTTTTTGTGGCTTTTTCGTGGACAATAGGTATGAAGAACAGACTCGATCTAAACTACGAAAAACTGGAAAATCTCACCGAGCAACCTGGAAATCTGATACCACTTGATAGAGGCAAAGGTGTCCCGATGTTTCGATGAGATGGTGGCTATCGTTTCTGTGGGAGTCGACCTTGACGATCCGACTACGATCGTGCGAGACGTCGCGCCTTAGCAATCGCTAAACCAACTTCCGAGGGTTATTGACCACGCCGGAGCACGATCAACCTGACCACGAGGGCCTGTTTCCTGCGAGCAAACGAAGAACAAGCAAGAAACTGAGATTGCAATCTGGATATTGCGAATATAAGATGAAAGCTTTATTGATCAAGGTGGGGTTACTGTGACGCCTTTGTCCGGTCGTTGAACACAAACGGCACGCGCGAAGTTGCAGCTATGGCGAACTTTTAATCTAAACAAAACCCAAGGTCTAAACGGTGCCCTAAGGGCTGTATATATGGAGGAAGAGGGGGAATTTCGTGGACCTTGGTGGAGGGTCCAAATCAACCCTAACTCTTGTTTCCCCACACATACGGACTCTAAAACAGACTATACTTAAGTATTTCGAAATTACATGGGCCTGGCCCACTAATAAGGTGACGCAGCACCTAGAATAGCCTCGGGACGACATTTATGAAGTAGCGTCTTGTATATTTCGTCCAAGGCTTCATGCACCCATTATGGTGGCTTCAAAGTCCTGAAATCATCACTTGTAACTCCGTTCTTGTTCCCCTTGCGCATGGCATTATCTCCATGCTTGTTCTTGCTCCAATGTCCATCCTTCTCCAAGCTAGGGCCTTCATTTGTAAGCAAAACAAATGTATCCAATTTAGGCAGCATCATATTCTCATGAACATTAGAATCATTACCAAGAAACGAAAGTACCTGATAATTTAATTGGCGTGCGCGAGCTCTAGTAATTGGTCCAGTATATGTAGCAGTAGGGGCTGTGGGTGTAACAATGGTATTGATGTCCTCATCATGTCTCCTAAGGTGTTTCGGCTACTTAGGGACGGCAACTTCAACTCCGACACATGTATAGCCCATCATTCCACTTCCGCATTGCCAAGTGCAAACCACCACCGCATTCCCGCTACCACCATTTTGACATTTGACGTTTGAGATTTTGAGTTCGCGGTTTTTCCGTTTCCTAAGGTGTTTCGGCTACTTAGGGACGAGTCTCCATCATCTTGGTATCTACATCAAGAACACCGCTACTCATCATCACCGGACGGTAACCTCCATATCATCTTGGTATCGTGGTATCCCTCCTTTGTATATTCCCCCTGCCATTGCATTGTTAACCCCTAGCCTTACTTTTGCGTTACTTGCCTATCGAGACTAGCCATTTGAGTATTGCCGGCAACGTTACTTGTGCACATTAGTGATCTACACCATCCATTGCATACACACCATATCATATTGGTATCATATCTTGTGTCACAAGTTTGTTCCCGCATATACACAATTGCTATCTTGGTTTGTGCATTGTGCAAAGTGGCCATACAAAAAAAAAGAGAATAAGCTTTTAAGCAAAGAAAAAGAGTGAGCAAAGAGCTTGTAAGCAATAGCCATAGCATCAAATATATCATATGATATCATACTTGATCATCTTGGATCATTGTGTGAGAAACACCGGGAACCATACAAACATAACATACTTGGGATAGACGTTTATCCATTTTGCATCTTATAGGTTGTGCACAAGTGTCATATCCGCCTATTGAGCAATCGTGCTAGCGTCTCTCTTGAGTTGTGCAACACAAGCGTTTTCCGTGGATTCCACATTTTGTGCTCATTCCTTGGTTGCACGACCCCATTTATCTATCCGTGTGTGTGTTTCCGTGTGCCATTCTTTGCTATTGGTCCATTTGTTTCACTTGCGAATTTGTGAATCTCTTTCAACATTATTGACTCTTGCTAACATTTTGCATTAAATTTTTGTGCCACTATCCTCACCGAGCTCCTCCATAAGCTTTACTTGTGTAGGTGTGAGAACCGACAAGGATTGGTACCAATAGTGCTATTTCATTGTCCGCATTTGAGTGAACTTGATTCATTTTCAACATCGGTCAAGGTACATTGGTATAAGTTCTTCTCTTTCTCCCACTCATATTTGCTCGAGTCTTGTGATGGATAGGCAAGGCATTTCACCTTCGGTCTACAACAACAACGACGAGTTCGATGCCACGAACAACAACTCCAATGCCAAGATGCAAGCTCAAATGGAGGAGATCAAAGCCCTCATCAAGTCCTACAAGCGATCTTCCTCATCTTCGAGAAGACGCTCAAGAGCACATGCTTCCGTGCTACCACCTCCGGCAAGATCACATCGGCATCGACACCATCATCAACAAGAACGTGAAGGTCATGAGCTCAACACCAACAACCGCTCAACGACTTCACCATCTCCCTTGGCATCTTCGCCAAGCGACTTCAAGGCATCTTCGCCTACGGACATACGGCATCTTCGCCAACAAGAACCTCAAGACTACGCTCAAGAGAAGCTCCCCAAGCTCAAGTCCGCGACTTCCACGAGCTACTACGACCTCAACATCGACCACGAGATTCCTTTCTATGGGACTCAAGAACCCGAGGAGTACCTCGAGTGGGAGCGTTTGATGGACGACTACCTCAAGCTACATCAAGTTCCTCCCGAAGATCAAGTGAAGTGCGCCACAAGAAACTTCCACGACTACGCCTCGACATGGTGGCTTCACACACCTTCGGAGTGCTACGACATGAGTTGGTCCAAGATGAAGAGAGCTTTGCAGCGAGAGTTCGTGCCTCCAACCTACACGGAACAACTTCGACGCCAATTGGAGAACACCACCCAAGGTTCCAAGTCCATCGACAAGTACTTCAAGGAGATGAAGAGTGCCTTCTGACGAGCCAAGCATGGGCGACCCCATTTCGATGAAGTTTCACTTCATGATGGGATTGAACAACGACATCTCCAAGACTATCTTCCTCGAGAATTACAAGTCCATCGACGACTACTACATTGGTGCTCTCAAGGCGAACAAGAATTCATGAAGGCCAAGGCTTCTCCACCCCAAGCATACTTCATGCGACCAAGCTCTCGACAAGCATGAGGCTAGTACCACCACGATGTCCAAGCCCGACAAGCTCCAAGATGATGCTCCCAAGTGCGACTTCACCGCCATCCCTCTTTGTGGCATTGATGATGCCGAGTCTACCTTGACTCTTTTTCAAGATGGTACGGCGACAAGTACGACTACGGAGACCTTCAAGGACCAAGCTTTGGAGGCAAGCGATAAGGTGGCGAGCACGGATGATGCTTCCATCTTAGGAGGTGAGAGTGATGTTGTGCCATCTTCGGCCTTCATCCACGACGACGATGACGAGATGATCGAGCATGGGATTTTCCCTTCGGTCATGGAGGAGAGTGATGATGTGCCATCTTCGGCCTTCATCGATGGCGACAGCGATGAGATGGTTGAGTATTTCACCTCGACCACGGCGACGTATGATGACTTGAGTGACTTGAGCCACCATATTGAGAGTGAGAGTGACTTCACCACTTGCCCCATATATGTGTTGCCCCAATTCCCATGTGAGGAGAGCCACAACCCCCACCACTTGAGTGAGATGAGTGACTCCACCATACGTGAGTTTGAGTGCACCTATTTTGAGGGAGTGAGTGAACCACCACATAGAGAGAGTGAGATAGTTGATAGGTCTAGTGAGGCCATTTGCATTTCTAACAACTTGACCTCTACCTCTATTGTGTCTTCTCATTTGGTGCTAGGTCCCATTTATGATGACGCGCCGATCCTCGACGACTTCGTCCTCCCTTTGGACAAGACGATGGCCATGGTGGAATATGATGCACCCCCCACATGGTTCCATCAAGATGAAGATGACCACCATTTGGTCTTTCCCACCTCACCTACACCACTTGAGTGGAATGACAAAGGTAACAAAGGTGACGGTGATGCTCTCGTCCCACTAGTGGACTATTTTGACATTGATTGCTTGCATGATGTTGATCACCCTATTGACATGATCATTCTAGTATGATTTCCCCATGTGATGATTTGCCCATTTATGATGAATATGATGATTCTCATGTGGAGTCTATTAGTAGTGATGCCATGTTACATAGGATTTCTTGTGACAATTCTTTAGGTCACATCATGTTCGCTAATCCGCTTGACTTGTCATATGCTATGCATGAGATCAACCATATGTCTTATTTGCAATCTCTCCATAGTAACTATGCATATGCCACTAAAATAAACCCAATTTGCACATATGGCATAGATGACAAGCCTATGGTTATTGGCATGTGTTTTTCTTGTGATGATATTGATATGCTCCCTTTGCATCATTTATCTCATATGCCATGCCATGCCCACCTAGCTTCGGATATGCATTGTTTCGGATGTTGTCCATTTTCTCCAAATGATGTTTCCAATATTGCTCATGAGGAGACCCCCATAGTTTCCTCATACATGTTAGGAGAATTTGATCCATCCCATTCATTGCATAATCCCCATACTTGTGTGCACCACATGCTCCCCATGAATGAAAATGCTATCGATGCGCCATATACTTGCATTCTCAATTTGTGTCCCCATCGTGTCATACATAATAACTATTCTTTCATGATGGATGACATGTTCTTATACCATGCATCAAATTTCTTTGAGCGATGCTTATCTTGTGCTAACTCACACGTGCACATACACATCATGATGGATGATGTGTACATTTACCACGCGCACAATTTCTTTGGTTTGTGTCTCTTTTGTGTAGGTACCCATGAATACTTGTCGAACTCGCAATCCCACGAGTTGACAAAACGAGCTCTAGAGAGCAATGATGACTTGGGATCCCATGGATTGCCTTTCCCACCGCTCACTTCGCGCAAACACTTCGCGCATCTCTTTTACATGGCCCTAACATGGTTATGGGTTGTTGTTCATTACATATCATATGCCCATCTTGCCATGTTCACTTTGCATGATATGCTCATTCCTATACCTTTGACATGCATTTGTGACCCATGCTTTGCATTACACATGATGATTGATACTTGTATGTGTATTTGCAAGCTTGGTGGAGATATTGCTTGTTATTGCCATGTTTCTTTTGTGCACCATTCCTATGATGATACTTTCATCTTGCTTTGTGTTCGTGCTTGCGATATGTCATGTGCACTCCCTATGCCTATTATTTGCTCACATGAAATGATTGCCATGCTTTACTCTAGTGTGTTGCATCTTCGCTCCACTAGTTTGCACGACTTGATTACAATGCTTGCTTATGTTGCATCACCAATGATTCATACTTGCTCATTTCATGCGGTTGATGACAACCATCTATATGCTTTGCACATGATTCATATTGCATCTTGTCATATATCTCTATGTGTTGCCTCCCTCATGCTAGATGATTTGCCATGTATTGAGTGCAACAATGATTCTCTTCTTGCTCATGAGATTGCCCCCATAGCATTCTCGCATATATTTGGAGATTTTGACATAATTCTTGTGAAGCATGCTTGTCTTACTTCTTTGCACCATATACCTAGTGCCATGAATTTAGCCATTGTTGCATCATATTATTCATGCACTTGTGCTTCTAATGGTTTTGTGCAAAAGATGAGAACCATCATGATGGATGATGTGTTTATCTACCATGTGCATACGTTCTTTGTTCTGTTTTGTGCATGTGTAGGATACTTGGACTTTGTGTCGACTTCCACTTCACGTGACTTGACCACTCGAGCTCTTGAGAGCGAGCCTCAAACATTCTACCACGACTCGCTTCTACACCGCGTTTGCTTGCGCTTCGGCATCGTGAAGAATGCACAAGGACATGCCTTCAAGGTGACATCTTTCTTGAGCATGGATATTGATAGAGGCGAGGGTGTCCCGATCTTTCGATGAGATGATAACTATCGATTTGGTGGAGACGACTTTGACGATCCGACTACAAACGTGCACGACGTTGTGCCTTAGCAATCGCTAAACCAATCTCCGAGGTTACCGACGATGCGGAAGCACGATCACCGACCACGAAGGTCTATTCCTGCACGCAATCGAAGAACAAGCAAGAATATGATAATGCAATCTGAATATTGCGAATATATATGAAGTATTGATAAACGTGGGGATCCGTAAGCGGTCTGGGCCTGGTCGTTGGACACAAACGAAGCACACGGTTGCAATGGCTAACTTTAACTAAACAAATCCCAAGGAAAAAGCTACTAGATGGATCTACTTATATAGGAGCAAGGGTGGCGGCCAAGGAGGTGGAGGACGTCCCAAGGCAGCCTAAAACTAACCCTAGGTCGTACAAGGCCAATGGGCCCAAGCGGAGGTGACGTAACACCTTTGGACTTGTAGTTTGACTCGGATTCTGCTGCAGCATCAGATTGTTTCATCTATAACTCAACGCTCCGGACGGATTTTAAGGTGATTCCATTTGGGTTGGAAAATGCACGAAATCTATTTTCCAACAAAAAAGAATCAACCAATTTGGAGTCCGTATGAAAAGTTATAGACGTTTTGAGTCAGGTATGTCTGCATGCAGTCCGAATCTGAGTCCAGAACGTGAGAGACTTGGACTCTATCTTCTCTTGGGCCAAAAGTGACGTGAGAGAACTTTTTGAACAGCAGGTAAACATCTCTTTCTCCCTTATCTTCATATGTGGATTGTACAAATGTCCCATACACCTGCAATTAGACATGGCACAAAAGTTTGTGAAGTATTTTTGTCCTGGATAACATAAATATATTATTGAATAGTTTGCACTAGAAATCACCTGAGAAATATGCATGTATGCAATATTTTTGGTCTCATCCAAGGTAGTCATGTCCTCATCATCCTCCCCTTTTTGAAAACAAAGCCGTCCTCGGCGTTGCTTAATCTGAAATGTGGCTAACAAAAGAGACAAGGTGTACATGTTGTATATATAAAGGAGGTCTAAAACGGCCATTAAATGGTGGTATAGAAACATGAACCTGATCATGTGCATTTGGATGTTTGTGCACCTCTCGTGACGGTTGTGGTATTTGCATAGGTGGTGGCATGTCTCCCGCGATCGACAAAGCCCATGAATTGACTCTGGATCCTGTCATGATTAGTAGAACAAGAAACAAAATTCAAAAATAATGTTCCTATAACTACTAGGATGTGGTGGTAAAACGCTCACAAGAAAGCAAATATCAATGTCTTACAAGTTCTTACCATGCAGCAAGGGTGATCGGCAACCAGCGTGTCAAGTAACTCGAATATTGAGTAAAGCGATTGCCGGGAGCGTCACGATACGCTGTGTAGAAATATGTGGAGCTGGGTTGGCTATATATGGTAGCAAAAGATTAGCAATAATCAATTCAAAGATGCAATGTTGAATAAACGCTCAACGACGGTGATCTGTGGCTGGTCCTAGGCTAGACCGGACTAGAGACGCGAGCCTAGAACACTAATGAGGTCACGGCATAGCACAACTAGCATCAATGAAGGATACTAAGTAGCTCTTGACAGCAAGATATAAGTGAAGATCACAACGGCAAGGTGAAGATAATGATGAAAACAAGCGCCAAGCAGGACATACAACAACTCTCTCTCAACTTTCCTCTTGAAAAGTTTGAGCCAATTTTCTGATAAATTCTTTCAAAGAATGCTACTAACTCAAGCTTTCCAATGCAAAAAGAATCACTCAATTCGAGTTGATATGAGGAGTCAAAGAATTCTAAAACTGGCCTGAAAAATTGGAACAAGCTGTGTTCACGAATTTCAGAGGGCAAAACACCTATTTAGAAGCCGATTTTGAGGTGTCAAATATTGAACTAGCTTCTGCAACTATTTAGATGCGCCTCGTCTCTAGCTTTAATTTGAGTACTCACGGAGTCAAAACGGACTTCGTATGAGGAAGATACACCTGTTTTACTGAACAGTGCGCAAAACAGATTCCAATCCGAATTCAGGTACGAGATTGATTCTAGATAGATCCGATTTTTTTCCTCTCTTTTTTTCTCACGCTTTTTCCTTTTCTTCTCTCTCTTTTCTTTTTTTTTTTTTTCCTTTTTCTCTTTTTTTTCTCTATCTTTTTTTCTCCTCTTTCCAAGACAAACTGGATAAGATGCAGATTGGATCAAAGCGAAGATGTGAATGACCTCAACTATGATTATGACAATGAACAGTCGTAGTACGTGATGGAAATTAATGGTTGGGATGGTGGACAGCGGAAGGATAATGATGCAGCGGCGGCGTGACTAATGTGAACAGAACTCAAACTCTAAAGGAACAAGACACTAAGACCAGCAACTCGACACGCACGATGCAACCGATAATTCAATAATGCAAACAATGAAAAGAAAATTGCAAAGGCTTGGACTGGCTAGGACAAATGATGAATAGATCTAACTTTTTGTGGCTTTTTCTTGGACAATTGGTAAGAAAATAAATCGAATCTAGGATAATCGGAAAATCTCACCGAGCAACCTGAAAACCGATACCACTTGATAGAGGCGAGGGTGTCCCGATCTTCGATGAGATGATAACTATCGATTTGGTGGAGACGACTTTGACGATCCGACTACAAACGTGCTGACGTTGTGCCTTAGCAATCGCTAAACCAATCTCCGAGGTTACTTGACGATGCCGGAAGCACGATCAGCGACCACGAAGGTCTATTCCTGCACGCAATCGAAGAACAAGCAAGAATATGATAATGCAATCTGAATATTGCGAATATATATGAAGTATTGATAAACGTGGGGATCCGTAAGCGGTCTTGGCCTGGTCGTTGGACACAAACGAAGTACACGAAGTTGCAATGGCTAACTTTTAACTAAACAAATCCCAAGGAAAAAGCTACTAGATGGATCTACTTATATAGGAGCAAGGGGTGGCGGCCAAGGAGGTGGGAGGACGTCCCAAGGCAGCCTAAAACTAACCCTAGGTCGTACAAGGCCAATGGGCCCAAGCGGAGGTGACGTAACACCTTTGGACTTGTAGTTTGACTCGGATTCTGCTGCAGCATCAGATTGTTTCATCTATAACTCAACGCTCCGGACGGATTTTAAGGTGATTCCATTTGGGTTGGAAAATGCACGAAATCTATTTTCCAACAAAAAAAGAATCAACCAATTTGGAGTCCGTATGAAAAGTTATAGACGTTTTGAGTCAGGTATGTCTGCAGCAGTCCGAATCTGAGTCCGAACGTGAGAGACTTGGACTCTATCTTCTCTTGGGCCAAAAGTGACGTGAGAGAACTTTTTGAACAGCAGGTAAACATCTCTTTCTCCCTTATCTTCATATGTGGATTGTACAAATGTCCCATACACCTGCAATTAGACATGGCACAAAAGTTTGTGAAGTATTTTTGTCCTGGATAACATAAATATATTATTGAATAGTTTGCACTAGAAATCACCTGAGAAATATGCATGTATGCAATATTTTTGGTCTCATCCAAGGTAGTCATGTCCTCATCAGATATTGCGGATCATACTACTTGTGTTGCTTGCAGGATGAGACTTATTGTTCATCTTGGATCACTTGATTGTGCACTTAGTAGAGATCTTGCTTTGACTTGCCATTATCACATTCCCATGCATCATGACATATGTACCTTGTGTGTTGCATCCAATTCTTGGATTACTTGCTCCTCTCATATGTTTGGGTGCAACAATGTCATTACTTCACATATGCCATGTCCCATTGATTGCTACATGCTTGACTTGATTGCCTCACACATGATGAACAATTGCTCTTTCTATTGTGTTGAGTGCCATACTATATTCACTACACCTTATGCACATTATGCTTGGATTGTCTTGCACTTGACCCATGTGTTTAGACACTTCATTTTATTTGGTGTTGTGAATACTTCCTATGCCTACCATCGACCATTTGTCGAGCGCTTTATGCATGCTTGCTATGACCTTGAGGTGGATTCTTATGCTCTTGTCACACATATTTGCATCTCTACCTCACATTTACATGCTTGTTCCCATGATATTTTTGCTTGTGCTCGATTGATATGCTTACATGCCATGTCACAATCCTTTGTCACACCAAATGCTATGCTTGATGACAACACTTGTTTGGTGAATCACCTCTTGAATGCTTGGTTTTGCACTTAGCCACATTTTTTTTCCAAGTGTTTGTTCTATTTACTCCTTTTGAAGGAATCACAAGATGGTGCGACATTGGAGAGTGCCCATTTCGAGCTTCAAGATGACGAGAGCTTGGTGATCGACCACTTTGACACGGCACCGCCATCTCTTTCCCATGGTGATTTGGTTTTCGATCCGAGGTCGGATCCTTTCCAAGGGAGGGATGATGCGGAGCATCCTCACGATCATCACCATGTCAAGAGTCCGTTTGGCAAGTGACACGTCGACCTCTTCTTCACATACACAAAGGTGAATCTTCTCCTTTACGTGTTCACTTGACCCCTTCGAGGATGGTATACTACTTGACACTCCACTCGGGTGCATGCATAGGTATGACCGGAGCTTCACGGACGACGAGGAGGAGTGCAAGCGCCAAGGAACACCTACACCATCCGCGAGGGAAGCCTCGAAGAGAAGACGGAAAAAAGCGAGCTGCGGAGTCCCCAGCCGGACGGACGACGGAAGACTCGGACGTCCGACACCTCTCCAAACACACGGACGATCGCCGCCCGGACGTCCGGCACTGGACACCGAATGGAATCTACGGACGTCCGGCCACCTTCGGACGTCCGACCGACGCACGCCTGAACCGAATCTACGGACGTCCGAAGACCTCCGGACGTCCGCACCATGTCGAGCCTCCGGACGACCGGTGACCTCCGGACGTCCGACGCCTGAGTGTTGACTTTGTTTGGGGCCGTAGCCCTTGTACCCTTCGCCCCTAGACTATATATACTCTTTCTTCCCCACCTTTCTAGGTCAGCAAAGGATTAGCTCATATTTGTGTGAGGGCTTTGCTCATCCACTTGGCTACTTCTCCTCGGAGATCAGGACCTCTATGGAGAAGATTCCCAAGCGGATTCAAGACCCCCGTCTAGGGTGGACCCATCAAGACCTCCTCTTGGAGAAGAACGGCTACTCGTGTATCTTTACCTTTATTGTTCTTGAATCTAGTGCCACTCTATGTGTTCACCGATCTAGCACTTGTGTGATTGATTTCTTGTCGGTTGAGTGATCTCTCTCTCGTTTTCCCCGTGTTTTCCCTCTTGTTCTTCCGCGTGTTCTTCGTGATTCACCGTAGGATCCGCTCCAACGTGAAAGATCGCCCACATAGGGTTCTGCCCTATATCATGATTGCTTGCTATGTTGCATCACCCATGTTCCACTATTACTCGCTTTCTTGGGTTGATGACATATATGTTCATGCCTCTCAAATGATATATCTTGTTTATTGTCCCTTGCCTCCTATAGTTGCCTCTATGCTTAATGATCTTGGAGACTTGGACATATTACTTGTGATGCATGCTTGTTTACTTGAGCCTATTGCATTTGGTTGTTACCGCATCATATGCCTGCATACTAGGAAATGCTCCATTGTCCTTTCTTATGATGAGCATGATGCATACACTTGTTGGGTATCTTACCACACAAATGATAGGTTTTGCACTTCCGCTAACCTCATTTGTTTTTCCGAGTGTTTGCCAGGTCCTTTCATTTTGAAGGATTCACAAGGCATTACCGTCATGAGACATATTGGTTATGTGAAGGCATACATGATGTGCAACTCCAACATCTTCGGGAACATTCATAAGGTGAACTCCTTCTTTTTGAGCCATCCTCAAGTTTGCATATTGGATGGGTCACTCTTTCATTGTTGTTTCTTTCTTGTTGTCTACATGCTACATCTATTGGATGGAGGAGCAACATTGGAGATTGGCTCTTTGGACCTTCACATTGAGGAGCGCTCGCACTTATTGGATGCATCTTTGGAATTCCACTCATGCCACGACATCGAGCATTGGTACACCACCATCTCCATATTTGTTGATTATGCTCATACTCATGCTCGATGGACATATCATACTCACCACAAGTTTGCACCCTATGCATGGATTGACACACATTATGATTGCCTTGTTGCCTCTTGTATTCCCATGTCATCCATGATATATGAGCTTGTGCATTTTCTTAGCAAATTTGTTGTGATCTTCCTTGATGGCATATTCATACATCATGATCATATTGCCCATCATCAATTGCATGATAACATACACATGTTGAGCATCCATTGCCATATTCATGCTATTGATAAACCGTCTCACTATGACATCATTTTGCACCGTGGTTGCATTCATCATATTCACAACACATTTGTGTGCACAATGATTGCATTTCCTCCATGAATGCTTTGCATCTCATTCTAGATCATCTTGATAAGCTTCATGCGCTTTGTCACGACCAATCTTACCGCACGGACTCATTCTTACATGATGGACACTTTGTGTGCGCTAACCATTGTATTTCCGAGTGTTTCTTGTGTTTGCTCTTTTGCATGTCTATCACTCCGTGACACCTTGGACTACTTGGATTGCGCCATGTCTTCAACTTCGTCCAACTACAAGTCCGTCTCGACAACCGCTTCCATGGTGATGAGGATCACGATCCGAGTCGGATCTTTCCCAAGGGAGGGGAGATGATGCGGAGCATCCCACGTTCATCCCCATGTACACTCCATGTACTCTCCAAGCCCCAGGGATACATAAGATGAGACCTCGACTACACGCCATCGGACCTAAGGTGAACTCGCTCCTTTCCGAATCTTCCCTTTCCGCATGTAAGACATGGATGCTACTTCAAGCGCGACCTTGTGCATACTCAGTATACCCGAGGAGATCATGGAGAGCCCAAGGACCAAGGCCAAGCGTCTTGGAGCGAGGAAGGAGAAGGAAGAAAGGACCAGGACAGCCCGGACATCCGGCCCTTGGCCCGGACATCCGGCCCTTCCAGCAAGCCCGGACATCCGGCCTCAGCCCGGACATCCGTCCCCCATCACAGCAGCCTCAAAGCTACAGGACCCGGACATCCGGCCCCCAGGCCCCGGACATCCGGCTCTTCCGGAAGCCCCGGATATCCGGCCCCTTCGCCCGGAAATCCGGCTCCTCCATCACCGATTGCGTTTGGACCGCCAGCCCGGACATCCGGCCCCCTAGCCCGGACATCCGGCGTCTCGGGAAAGCCCGGACATCCGCCCGGCCTTGGGACATCCGGCCTCCCACCTCTGCTGCAGTGCATCCGGGACTTGTCCCTTGTACCCCTTCGCCCCCTAGACTATATATACTTGATCCCCTTGTATCCGGGACTTCCTCTTTTTAGGGTCATGCTCCGATTCTTGCTTTGCCCAATTTTGACAAAACTTTTGAGGTTCATTGTGATGCAAGTGGTACCGAATAGGCGGAGTTTTGATGCAAGAAAAAGCGAGCCATTGCTTATTTTAGTGAAAACTCTCCGGTGCTCAACAATTATCCCATCTATGATAAGGAATTGTATGCTTTAGTGCGTGTGCTCCATGTTTGGGAACATTACCTTAGACCTCACGAGTTTGTCATCCATACCGATCATGAAACGCTTAAGTACCTCAAAGGTCAAACTAAATTGAACAAGCGTCATGCCAAATGGAGTGAATTCATTGAATCTTTTCCTTATGTGATCAAGTACATTAAGGGTAAAGAGAATGTAGTTGCTGACGCGCTTTCACGCATATGCATGCTTGTCACCCAACTTGAGTTGAATGTCATTGGTTTTGAGCATATAAAAGACTTGTATGAGCATGATCCATCTTTTGCTTCTCCTTATGCTAAGTGTTTGGCGATCGTCTTGGGAACAATATTACATCAAGGATGGCTATCTTATGAGAGCTAACAAACTTTGCATTCCCGAGTCTTCTCTTCGTTTACTCCTTTTGCAAGAGGCTCATGGAGGCGTACTCATGGGACACTTTGGACGCGACAAGACATTCGCCACGCTCTCCAACAACTACTTTTGGCCCAAGATGTTCCGTGACGTACAACGCTTCACCAACCGATGCTATACATGTCGCAAAGCTAAGTCTAAAGCTCAATCTCATGGTCTTTACATGCCTCTTCCTATTCCATATCAACCATGGGAAGACATTAGCATGGATTTTGTACTTGGTTTGCCCATGACTCAAAATGGCAAGGATTCCATGTTTGTTGTTGTGGATAGATTTTCTAAGATGGCACATTTCATTCCTTGCAACAAGATAGACGATGCTTCACATGTTGCAAATATCTTTTGTAGGGAAATCTTGCGACTCCATGGAGTACCAAAGACAATCGTCTCCGATCGTGACGTCAAGTTTTTGAGTTACTTTTGGAAGACCCTATGCGCCAAGCTCGGAATCAAGCTATTGTTCTCCTCGGCATACCATCCGCAAACCGACGGCCAAACGGAGGTGACGAACCGCACACTATCCACTCTACTTCGTGTCTTGATCAAGAAAAACATCAAGGAGTGGGAAGCATGTCTACCCATCGCCGAAACGCCTACAATCGTGCAAGACATTCAACTACCGGCAAGTCCCCCTTCGAGGTCGTCTACGGTTTCAACCCGTTGTCCCCATTGGACATTCTACCACTCCCTCTCCAAGAGCGCACCAACATGGATGCAAGTGAACGAGCAAGCTACATCAAGAAGATGCACGAAGATACAAGGCACACAATTGAGCGCCAAGTACAACGCCAAGCAAACAAGCTCAACGCCAACAAGCAACCCATCGTCTTCAACATTGGCGATCAAGTGTGGCTACACCTTCGCAAGGACCGCTTCCCAAAGAACGCAAGTCCAACTTCTCCCCGAGCCGATGGCCCTTTCAAAGTGCTCATGCGCTACAACGACAACGCTTACAAAATCGACATACCTCGCGACAAGTACAACGTGAGCGACATCTTCAACGTCAAGGACCTTGCACCTGTCCATGGAGATGAAGTTTTGATCCGAGGTCGGATCTCTCCCAAGGGGAGATGATGCGAGCAGCCCTCACTCATCCCCACGGACGTGCCTACATCTCCCTCAACACCACGGGACCCATGACAAGAGCCCGAGCTAAGGCTATTGAAGATAAGGTGAACTCGCTCCTATCCGAACTTCTTATTTCTACCCGTGAGACATGGCTACTACCTCATTCGAAACTCATGCGTGATCGGTACATGGAGGCGAACCAAGGATCTACTACTTGCAAGAGCCAAGACGGCGAGAACCCCAAGTATGTCGAAGAGGAAGAAGGGATGCAGTGAAGCTTACAGAGACACGGACGTCAAGCCCCTCCGGACGTCCGACGATTCCCAAAGCCACGGACGTCAAGCGCCCTCCGGACGTCCGGAACTTCGTCACCGAATCAAACCTACGGACGACCGGAGCTGACCGGACATCCGGACGACCATCACCCGAGCCGGATCTACGGACGACCGACAGCCTCCGGACGTCCGGACCCTCCTGAAGCCCCGGACGACCGGCCCGCTACGGACGACCGACACACCTACGGCAGAGAAGAATAGACGGACGTCCGAACGCGTCCGAACGACCGAACCCTCCCGAGCCTCCGGACGTCTGACGCCTTCCGGACGTCCGACACCTGATGCGGGCTGAAGCCCATGTACCCCTTCGTTTTGACTTCCATTTGCACTAAGACTATAAATAGGACCCTTCCATCTCCTAGTTAGGGTTAGCTTTGGATTTGCTCATATTTCGGTGTGAGAGCCTTTGCTCATCCACTTGGCTACTTCTCCTTCGAGATCAGGACCTCTACGGAGAAGATCCCCCAAGCGGATTCAAGACCCCCTCCTAGGGTGGACCCCTCAAGACCTCCTCTCGGAGAAGAACGGCTACCCTTGTATCCTATCCTTTGTTGTCCTTGAATCTTGTGCCACTCTATGTGTTTGATAATCTAGCACTTGTGTGATCGTTTTCTTGTCGGTTGAGTGACCTCTCTCTCGTTCTCCTCGTGTTTTCCCTCGTGTTCTTCCGCTCGTTCTTCGTGTTCCTCGTAGGGATTCTCTCCAAGCGTGAAAGATCGTCAACCTAGGGTTCTGCCCTATATCAATCATTCTCATGTGAAGTTATATCATTAATACCTTTACTGTTACCTTGTCGCAAAGACGTAGCTGATGTAGGTACGGGCCTTGATAATGCACCATACACTTGAGATGATGTCGCTCACAATCTGGGTGGGGCTGCTCTAGTAGGTGCAACGGTGGAGGAACCAACTGACGATGGTGAGCATGAACTGGAATAGTAGTTGTTGTAGTCACCCAATGCATCCTCCTGTAGCTGTCTCTCAAAGGTACAAGCGCGAACATACATACCAATAATGGAACGAGGAATATAGTGAAATCTTGCACGGATATCATGGTTCAAACCACCAAAAAATCTATTCATTGTATCATCCTCAGATTCTTCTATGTCACAATGATGCATATAAGATTTGAACTCTTTGTAGTAAGCATGAACAGTGTTATTGCCTTGTTTTAATTGTTCAAATTTGCGAAGCAATTCACGACGATAGTAAGGAGGAAAAATTGTTGTCTCATTACAGCTTTCAAAACTTTCCAAGTTGTGGGTTGGTTATCAATGTTTTTCTTACAATGTACACTCCACCAAGCGAAGCAAAACCAAGAAATGCTCTAGTGGTAGCTCGTACTCTCTCAAGTTCGGAAAAATCATGGTGACTAAAACTTCTTCTAATTCAAGCTCCCAAGCTAGATAAATAGCAGGATTAAATCTACCCTCAAATGATGGTAAAAACATACCCTGACCATATGCTTGTGTGTGTTGTCCCAATTCTCGTGATGATGAAGATGTGTCCGTCGTCCAAGAACTTCTATCTCCGGAACCTGTCATGATTAGTAGAAACAAGAAACAAAATTCGAGAATAATGTTCCTATGAACTTGATGTAGGGCGGAACCCTACGTGGACGATCTTTCACGCTTGGAGAGGATCCCTACGAGGAACACGAAGAACGAGCGGAAGAACACGAGGGAAAACACGAGGGGAACGAGAGAGAGAGATCACTCAACCGACAAGAAAACGATCGCACAAGTGCTAGATTATCAAACACATAGAGTGGCAGAAGATTCAAGGACAACAAAGGGTAGGATACAAGGGTAGCCGTTCTTCTCCGCGAGGAGGTCTTGATGGGGTCCACCCTAGGAGGGGGTCTTGAATCCGCTTGGGGATCTTCTCCGAGAGGTCCTGATCTCAAGGAGAAGTAGCCAAGTGGATGAGCAAAGGCTCTCACACCAAATATGAGCAAATCCAAAGCTAACCCTAGAAAGGATGAGGGAAGGTCTATTTATAGTCTAGGACCTCCAAGGGGTAAGTTGGGGCGAAAAGAGTACATGGGCCTCGGCCGACACGCTGACGCAGCAGGGCGGTAGTACTGTTGCTTCATGGCGGTAGTACCGCTTTCAGCGATAGTACCGCTTTGTGGTGATAGTACCGCTTTCAATGGGTAGTACCGCTTATCTTGAGCGGTAGTACCGCTCCGACGCCTGCTCGATTCTGGAGTGTGTCGGGTTTTATGGAAGTAGGCGGATGGAGAGCGGTAGTACCGCTTGGCTCCCAGCCAGTAGTACCGCTTGGCTTGAGCGGTAGTACCGCTCCCGCTGGACTCTGCAGTTCTTCCTCTTGCTCTTGGTGTCCATCTTGAGCTGTAGCTTCTCCTAGGTTGGTTCCTTGGTACCTAAGCATGCACAACATTCCGGATTGAGGTAGTAGCCATGTCTCGAGAGGGTCATATGATATTTCACTAAGGAGAGAAGTCACCTCGGTCTCGAGAGCTCGAGCTCGTGCTCTCGTCATGGGTCCTTTGGAGCTTGGTGAGGCGACGGAAGGTCCATGGGGATGATCGAGGATGCTCGCATCATCTCCCCCTTGGGAGAGATCCGACCTCGGATCAAAAGCTTCATCTCCATGGAAAGGTGCGAGGTCCTTGACGTTGAAGATGTCGCCACGTTGTACTTGTCGCGAGGTATGTCGATCTTGTAAGCGTTGTTGTTGTAGCGTCGAGTACCTTGAAAGGTCCATCGGCTCGAGGGAGAAGTTTGGACTTGCGTTCTTTGGGGAAGCGGTCCTTGCGAAGGTGTAGCCACACTAGATCACCAATGTTGAAGACGATGGGTTGCTTGTTGGCGTTGAGCTTGTTTGCTTGGCGTTGTACTTGGCGCCGATGGTGTGCCTTGTATCTTCGTGCATCTTCTTGATGTAGCTTGCTCGCTCATTTGCATCCATGTTGGTGCGCTCTTGGAGAGGAAGTGGTAGAATGTCCAATGGGGACAATGGGTTGAAACCGTGAAGCGACCTCGAAGGGGACTTGCCGGTAGTTGAATGTCTTGCACGATTGTAGGCGTACTTTCGGCGATGGGTAGACATGCTTCCCACTCCTTGATGTTCTTCTTGATCAAGACACGAAGTAGAGTGGATAGTGTGCGGTTCGTCACCTCCGTTTGGCCGTCGGTTTGAGGATGGTATGCCGAGGAGAACAAGAGCTTGATTCCGAGCTTGGCACATAGGGTCTTCCAAAAGTAACTCAAGAACTTGACGTCCACGATCGGAGACGATTGTCTTTGGTACGCCATGGAGTCGCAAGATTTCCTACAAAATAGATTTGCAACATGTGAAGCATCGTCTATCTTGTTGCAAGGAATGAAATGTGCCATTTTAGAAAATCTATCCACAACAACAAAGACGGAATCCTTGCCATTTTGAGTCCTAGGCAAACCAAGTACAAAATCCATACTAATGTCTTCCCATGGTTGATATGGAATAGGAAGAGGCATGTAAAGACCATGAGATTGAGCTTTAGACTTAGCTTTGCGACATGTGTAGCATCGGTTGGTGAAGCGTGAGACGTCGCGAACATCTTGGGCCAAAAGTAGTTGTTGGAGAGTGCGGCGAATGTCTTGTCGCGTCCAAAGTGTCCCATGAGGCCGCCTCCATGAGCCTCTTGCAAAAGGAGCAAACGAAGAGAAGACTCGGGAATGCAAAGTTTGTTAGCTCTCATAAGGTAACCATCCTTGATGTAATATTGTTCCCAAGACGTATGCGTCAAACACTTAGCATAAGGAGAAGCAAAAGATGGATCATGCTCATACAAGTCTTTTATATGCTCAAAACCAATCACATTCAACTCAAGTTGAGTGACAAGCATGTTTATGCGTGAAAGCGCGTCGGCAACTACATTTTCTTTACCCTTAATGTATTTGATCACATAAGGAAAAGATTCAATGAATTCACTCCATTTGGCATGGCGCTTGTTCAATTTAGTTTGACCTTTGAGGTACTTAAGCGTTTCATGATCGGTATGGATGACAAACTCATGCGGTCTAAGGTAATGTTCCCAAACATGTAGCACACGCACTAAAGCATACAATTCTTTGTCATATATGGGATAATTAAGTTGAGCACCGGAGAGTTTTTCACTAAAATAAGCAATGGCTCGTTTTTCTTGCATCAAAACTCCGCCAATTCCGGTACCACTTGCATCACAATGAACCTCAAAAGTTTTGTCAAAATTGGGCAAAGCAAGAATCGGAGCATGAGTAAGCAAAGATTTGAGCTCATCAAAAGCGGTTGATTGCAAAGTTCCCCAAACAAAGGGAGTATTCTTCTTGCTCAAAGCATGCAAAGGAGCGGCAATTGTGCTAAAATCTTTCACAAAGCGACGATAGAAACCCGCAAGACCAAGAAAACTTCGCACTTGTTGCAAATTGGTTGGTTGGGGCCAAGTTTGAATTGCTTCAATTTTAGTTTCATCAACATGAACACCTTTTGAAGAGACAACAAATCCCAAGAAAACCACTTTGTCAACGCCAAAAGTGCATTTTTTCAAGTTTGCATAAAGGCTTTCCTTGCGAAGAGTTTGCAACACAGATTTAACATGGTTAATATGCTCTTTCATGGTTTTGCTAAACACAAGAATATCATCAAAGTAAACCACAACAAAGACTCCAATATAAGGACGAAGCACATGATGCATAAGACGCACAAAAGTACCGGAGCTTCCGAAGACCCATAGGCATCACTAACCACTCATATAAACCAAATTTGGTTTTGAAAGCAGTTTTCCATTCATCACCCTCTTGTATGCGTGTTTGATAATAGCCACTTTTAAGATCAATTTTGAGAAAAGTTGGCTCCACTAAGTTCATCAAGCATGTCATCTAAGCGAGGAATGGGATGCCTATATCGAACGGTAATAGCATTGATAGGTCTACAATCGAACACAAGCGGAAACTTCCATCGGGCTTAGGCACAAGGATAACCGGAGCGGCACAAGGGCTTAGGCTTTCACGCACATGACCGTTGTCGATGAGTTGTTGTACTTGCCGTTGAATCTCCTTGGTTTCTTCCGGATTGACTCGGTATGGAGCTTTGTTTGGTAGCGGCGCCCGGGGATGAGGTCGATTCGATGCTCAATGCCTCAAGAGGAGGTAGACCCGAGGTAGCTCATCGGGAAAACATCTTGAAATTCCTGCAAAAGAGATTGAAACACCAAAGGTAGCTCGTGAATGGTGTTAGTTTTCGGTTCTCCATCCTTGCACACAAGGACAAAGTGCATCACACTCGATGGGTGCTCACACACTTCTCTCATCTCACTTTTGGTGGCAAATAGAATGAGGTTTTTCTTTCTAGGCGAAGAGTCTCTCAAATTTGGCTTGTGGCTCTCACTCATTTTTGGGTGGATCACTTTCTCACTCTTTTCTCTATGATGTGTGGCTTGCTTGTCGGCTATCACGTGACTAGGAGACATAGGTCGTAGCACATACTCCTTCCCTTTCATCTTGAAGCTATAGTGATTGGTTCGCCCATTGTGTATGACACCACGGTCGAATTGCCATGGTCGACCAAGAAGGAGGTGGCAAACGGTCATTGGGACCACATCACACTCCAAAGTGTCTTCATAAGCACCAATTTTGAAGGAGACTTGGACCGTATGCTCGACTCAGATAGTGCCGAGTCACTTAGCCATTGAACCTTGTAGGGTGTGGGTGCTTCCTCTTGACCAATTGTAGCTTGGAGCATAGTTCTTCACTTGCCAAGTTGTGGCAACTACCTCCATCGATGATGACCTTGATGGACCGTCCATTGATGCCGGCTTTTGTGTGGAAGATGTGGCATCGTTGGTCTTCTTCTTGTTGATGTTGAAGAGTCAAGACCTTGGAGACAACGAGAGGGGCTCAATCCTCATCACAAAAGACTTGATCATCTTCATCTTCATTCACTTGCGGTGCATGGCCACTTGCTCAAGGGCTTCCATTTCCTCTTCACTCATAGAGTCATATGTGCCATCGTCGTTGAGGATCATGGTGCGCTTGTTGGTGCATTCAGATGACTTGTGGCCTCGGCCGCCGCAAGTGAAACACTTGAAGGAGCTTGTCTTGATGGTCTCATCGGTCGGAGAGAGGATGAAGCACGCGGCTTGAGGTTGTTTGTAGTAGGAGGAGGACGACTTGAACTTGTCGATGTCTTCTTGTAACTTGACTTGTCGTCGCTTCTTGAAGGAAGCTTGGTTGGTGTAGATGTTGGAGGAGTCGTTGAAGCTTGGTTGTTGGAGAAGCCGAGGTCTTGGATGAGTACTTATGCGTTTGAAGTCATCTTGTACTTGGCGTTCGCCTTTGTAGCTTGATGTACGAGCTCAATGAGGGTTGAGTATGGTTGGAAGTCGGCGATCTTCTTGATGGGATGATTGAGTCCATTCAAGAAACGTGCCATAGTTTGCTCATCATCTTCCTTGACATTGGCTCGAATCATGGCTATCTCCATCTCCTTGTAGTATTCTTCAACGCTCTTTGTTCCTTGCTTGAGTAGTTGGAGTTTCTTGAAGAGGTCGCGGTTGTAGTAGGTTGGCACAAAACGTGCTCGCATGACATCCTTCATTTGAGCCCAAGTGGTGATTGGGGGTTCACCTCTTGCTTGTCGTCTCTCAATGATTTGTTCCCACCATATGAGCACATAGTCTTGGAACTCAAGTGATGCCATAGCGATTTTCTTCGCTTCATCGTAGTTGTGCAAGCGGAAGATTTTGTCAACCTTCAATGCCCATGAGAGGTAGTCTTGGGTCATTGCTTCCATTGAACTTGGGCATGGTGAATTTTAGCTTGTCGAAGCGTTGCTCTTCATTGTGTTGTTGGCGATGTTGATGATGACGCCCTTGACGTGGAATGTACTCGCCTTCATGTTGGTCTTGGCGCGGAGGAAGACCATGATCAACTTGCCCTTGTTGAACTTGAGGTTGGGGTGGAGCTTGACGAGCTTGTGGAGGGCTTGAGGAACTTGACGTTGCACATGAGGTTGGTAGTTCCTCTCTTGGATTTCTTCTCGAAGGGCTTCCTCTTGATTGCGCCGTTCGCGATTGCGGTTGGCGAAGGCTCTACTTGATTCTTGAAGGGCACGTTGCGCCTCAAGAGCTTGCGCTTCACGTTGTTGTTGTTGAAGACGTTGAGCCTTGGCGTCTTGTTCGTCTTGGTGACGACGTGCTCTTTCTTCCTCTTGTTGGCGACGAAGACGTTGTCGTTCTTGGGCTTGAGCAAAAGCCTCTTGGTTTGATTGAGGACGAGGAACTTGATCATCAACTTGCTCTTGTGAATGCTTGTCATGTAGCGGGTTGCGAGATGCATGACGGTCTTGGCGCGCGGCTCGTCGAAGAGTGTTCGATGACGGTGTACTTGAGTCGTAGAAGGTGTCGTCGGAATGTCGACTCGAGCGGCTCCGTCTTGATGATGAAGAAGTGGAATGATGCCGTGTTCTCATCAATGCGCGGATCTCTTCCATTCTTGCATCATTCTCTACCTTGTGAGCCTCGAACTTGTTGTCGAAGTAGTCTCTTGTACGTTGCTCTGAGAGTCGCAAGTCGGTGGCGAGGTTGTCGATCTGATCGCCATTGCTTGTTGTTCTTGGTGCAACGCTTCGTTGTGCACCAAAGAGGTGGCTCTTGGTGACGTATGAGGACATGTCGTCGTCTTGCTCGATGAAGAGTGGGTTGGTAGAAGAACTTGGCCTATCCATCATTCCAAACAAGATGTGAGTGGTAGAACGGAAAGAACTTATACCAATGTACCTTTGACCGATGTTGAAAATGAATCAAGTTCACTCAAATGCGGACAATGAAATAGCACTCTTGGTACCGATTCTTGTCGGTTCTCACACCTACACAAATAAAAGCTTATGGTGGAGCTCGGTTAGGATGGTGGCACAAAATTTGATGCAATTGTAAGTGAGACTCAATAAAGTTGAAAAAGATTCGCAAATTCGCAAATGTAACAAGTAGACCAAGCAAGTAGTGGCACACGCGAAACACACACGCAAATAGATAAGTGGGATTGTGCAAACCAAAAGTGAGCCAAAATGTGGAAACCACGAGAATGCTCTTGTTGCACAATACTAGAGAGACGCTAGCACGATTGCACAATAGGCGGATACGCGAACTTGTGCACAACCTATTCGGAAAAATGCAACGATCTCTATCCCAAGTATGCTATATGTATTATATTTCGGTGCAATGATCCAAGATGATCGGATATGACAATCTTAATGTTGTATGATGCTATGGTTCTTGCTTATAAGCTCTTTGTTTATCTTTCCTCTTTGCTTAAAAGCTTGGGTGGCTCTTTCACTTTTGAGCTCTTTTCTTATGCAAACTTCACGAACCAAGATAGCTATTGTGTATGCTATGACAACATTGTGACACACAAGTTGATCTCAAGATATGCACCACTATGGTATGCTATGTATGCTATGGAGTATGATCACTAAGGTGCACAAGTCACGTTGCCGGCAATACTCGATGGCTAGTCTCGATGGGTAAGCAACGCAAAAGTAAGGCTATGTGGTTATCAATGCAATTGCGAGAGATGACAAAGATGTCGCCGAGGTTACCGTCCTTGACGATGATGAGTCCTTGCCAAGATGAGCGGTGGTGATGTTGACGTCGAACCGTACCTATATAGCCGAAACACAATAGGACACGGGAACCACAACCCAAATTCTCAAAGACCAAAAGCGAAAATGTGGTAGCGGAAAGTGGAGGTGGTATAGCGGATGATGTGGTTTAAGCCCTAGGCAAAGATGCCGATGTTCGGAAAATTTGATGGTGTCAAAAGGTGGTGAAACCAAGGTGAGGACTTGAACGCCGATAGCTTCAAAACGAGCCAAAGAACACTCAAATCGGAGTTCGGAGTTAAAAGTTATGATGAAAATGGTGAAAGTTGGAAGGCTGAAACTGGCCAGGGCGGTAGTACCGCTGGGGAGGGCGGTAGTACCGCTCGTGTCGGGATTTTTCGACTATTTCGGCTGAACGGGGGCTGGCGGTAGTGCCGTACTCAGCGGTAGTACCGCTAGGAGGGCGGTAGTACCGCTCACAGCGGTAGTACCGCTAGGAGGGCGGTAGTACCGCTCGTGTCGGGATTTTCTCGATTTCTCGAATCGTTGCGCGATTTTGGGGCGGAAATGGGTGATTTCGGGGTCAAAATTCTATGGATTTTGTGGATGGAAAGAGGTGAAACTTGGAGAGATGCTAGATCGACTCGAAACCAAGCAAATCCACGGATCAAAATCAACAAAATTTCATCACACTAACAAATCACAAAAAAAAATTGGGGCTATTTTTGTGGGGAATTTTCGGAATTAGGACAAAAACAACAAAATCAAGCTAGAAAAAGAGGTGTAGGGGCTCCAATAACGTGATCAACGTGGCTCATGATACCATGATGATGTAGGGCGGAACCCTACGTGGACGATCTTTCACGCTTGGAGAGGATCCCTCGAGGAACACGAAGAACGAGCGGAAGAACACGAGGGAAAACACGAGGGAACGAGAGAGAGATCACTCAACCGACAAGAAAACGATCACACAAGTGCTAGATTATCAAACACATAGAGTGGCACAAGATTCAAGGACAACAAAGGGTAGGATACAAGGGTAGCCGTTCTTCTCCATGAGGAGGTCTTGATGGGGTCCACCCTAGGAGGGGGTCTTGAATCCGCTTGGGGATCTTCTCCGTAGAGGTCCTGATCTCGAGGAGAAGTAGCCAAGTGGATGAGCAAAGGCTCTCACACGAAATATGAGCAAATCCAAAGCTAACCCTAGAAAGGATGAGGGAAGGTCTATTTATAGTCTAGGACCTCCAAGGGGTAAGTTGGGGCGAAAAGAGTACATGGGCCTCGGCCGACACGCTGCCTGCAGCAGGGCGGTAGTACTGTTGCTTCATGGCGGTAGTACCGCTTTCAGTGATAATACCGCTTTGTGGTGATAATACCGCTTTCAGCTGATAGTACCGCTTATCTTGAGCGGTAGTACCGCTCCGACGCTGCTCGATTCTGGAGTGTGTCGGGTTTTGCGAAGTAGGCGGATGGAGAGCGGTAGTACCGCTTGGCTCCCAGCGGTAGTACCGCTTGGCTTGAGCGGTAGTACCGCTCCCGCTGGACTCTGCAGTTCTTCCTCTTGCTCTTGGTGTCCATCTTGAGCTGTAGCTTCTCCTAGGTTGGTTCCTTGGTACCTAAGCATGCACAACATTCCGAATTGAGGTAGTAGCCATGTCTCGAGAGGGTCATATGATATTTCACTAAGGAGAGAAGTCACCTCGGTCTCGAGAGCTCGAGCTCGTGCTCTCGTCATGGGTCCTTTTGGAGCTTGGTGAGGCGACGGAAGGTCCATGGGGATGATCGAGGGATGCTCCGCATCAGAACTACTAGGATGTGGTTGTAAAGTGCTCACAGTAAAGCAAATATCAATATCTTACAAGTTCTTACCATGCGGCAGGTGGTGACAGGCAACCAGCGGTGTCAAGTAACTCTGAAGATTGTGTAAAGCGATTGCCAAGGGAACGTACGTATACACGGTGTAGAAATATGTGGAGCTGGGTTGGCTATATATGGTAGCAAAAAAATTAGCAATAATCAATTCATAGATGCAATGTTGAATAAGCGCTCAACGACGATCTTGTGTCTGGTCCTAGGCTAGACCAGACTAGAGACGCGAGCCTAGAACACTAATGAGGTCACGGCGTAGCACAACTAGCATCAATGAAGGATAATAAGTAGCTCTGGACAGCAAGATATAAGTGAAGATCACAGCGGTAGTAAAGATAATGATGAAGAACAAGCGCCAAGCAGGATATACAACAACTCTCTCTCAATTTTCCTCTTGAAAAGTTTGAGCCAATTTTCTGATAACTTTTTTAAAAGAATGCTACTAACTCAAGCTTTCCAATTCAAAAAGAATCACTCAATTCCGAGTTGATATGAGGAGTCAAAAAATTCGAAAACTGGTTTGAAAAACTGGAATAAGCTGTGTTCACGAACTTCGGAGGGCAAAAAGACGTATTTAGGAGCCGATTTTGAGGTGCCAAATATTGAACTAGCTTCTGCAACTATTTAGATGCGGCTCGTCTCTAGCTTTAATTTGAGTACTCGCGGAGCCAAAACGTACTTCATATGAGGAAGTTATGCCTGTTTTACTGAACAGTGCACAAAACAGATTCCAATCCGAATTCAGCTACGAGATTGAGTCTAGATAGATCCGAACTTGGTTTTTTTTTCTTCTCTTTTTTTTTCTCACACTTATTTTTTCTTTTTCTTTCTCTTTTTTTTTCTCTGACTTTTTTCTTTTACTTTTTTTTTCTGATGAGGACATCAATACCATTGTTACACCCACAGCCCCTACTGCTACATATACTGGACCAATTACTAGAGCTCGCGCACGCCAATTAAATTATCAGGTACTTTCGTTTCTTGGTAATGATTCTAATGTTCATGAGAATATGATGCTGCCTAAATTGGATACATTTGTTTTGCTTACAAATAAAGGCCCTAGCTTGGAGAAGGATGGACATTGGAGCAAGAACAAGAATGGAGATAATGCCATGCGCAAGGAGAACAAGAACGGAGTTACAAGTGATGATTCCAGGACTTTGAAGCCACCCTAATGAGTGCATGAGGCCTTGGACGAAATATACAAGATGCCACTTCATAATATTCGTCCATAGGCTATTCTAGGTGCTGCGTCACCTTATTATTGGGCCAGGCCCATGTAATTTCGAAATACTTAAGTATAGGCTGTTTTAGAGTCCGTATGTGTGGGGAAACAAGAGTTAGGGTTGATTTCGACCCCTCCACCAAGGGCCACGAAATTCCCCTCTTCCTCCATATATACAGCCCTTAGGGCACCGTTTAGACCTTGGGATTTGTTTAGTTAAAAGTTAGCCATTGCAACTTTGTGTACTTTGTTTGTGTCCAACGACCAGACCAAGACCGCTTCCGGATCCCCACCATTATCAATACTTCATATATATTCGCAATATTCAGATTGCTTTATCATATTCTTGCTTGTTCTTCGATTGCTTGCAGGAATAGACCTTCGTGGTCGGTTGATCGTGCTCGGCGTGGTCAATAACTTCTCGGAGTTGGTTTAGCGATTGCTAAGGCGCAACGTCGTGCACGTTTGTAGTCGGATCGTCAAAGTCGACTCCACCAAATCGATAGTTATCATCTCATCGAAAGATCGGGACACCCTCGCCTCTATCAAGTGGTATCAGATTTTCAGGTTGCTCGGTGAGATTTTACAGTTTTTCGTAGATTAGATCTAGTCTGTTCTTCATACCTAAAGTCCACGAAAAAGCCACAAAAATAAATTAGGGTTAGTTCATCATATCCGAACCAATCTGAGCCTTTGCATAATCTTTTTAGGGTTTTTGCTTTGTTGAATTTGCGGTTGCATCGTCGTGTCAAGTTGCTGGTCTTAGAGTCTAGTCTTTTAGAGTTTCGAGTTCTGGTCATAAGTTGTCACGCCGCCGCCGCACCATCATCATCGCCTTGCCATCTACCACCATTGCTTATCCGCCACCGCTCTGAATCTGTATCCATATACCACCACCAATCCGTATCCATATACCACCACCGCTACCATATAACACCACCGCTGCCATATACCACCACCATATATCCACCACCAATCCGAAGTTCTTCTCATATTAGGCTTGTTTTCGAGATCCATCTAAATTCCGATTCGTGTTTCCTTGCCTGCGTAGGTCTCGAAAAAAAAGAGTCTGAAACCACCCTCCGTTTAGGCCCAAAATTTTCGAAAACGCACTTGTCGAAAAAATTTTCTGCTATCCTATTTTAGGTGTTTCTAAGTGTATTGAGACAATCGCCGTTATAGAAAGTTCTTTTTGACCCGTTTCAGTTTTGGGTCCGGCGAAAAAAAATTTCGTGCCCATCCTGTCGGTTTGACTGGAAGAGTTTTGAGACACTCACCATTATAGTGATTTTTCGCAAAAAAAAAAAAAGCAGCAAAAAAAAAAAAAAGCGCAAAAAAAAAAAGGAGCAAAATTTTTTTTCAGAGTGTGCTTTTCCGTTGTTTCCGTGCAGCGCCGTGATTTTGTTAGTGTTCTAGGCTCGCGTCTCTTGCACGGTCTAGCCTAGGACCAGCCAATCTGCTGTTGAGCGTTTATTCAACTTTGCATCTCTGAATTGATTATTGCTGACCTTTTTGCTACCATATTATAAGCCTTCCCAGCTCCACATACATCTACATCGTGCTTTGACTCTCCACAGTAATCGCTCTATCCAAGCTTTGAGAGTTTTGACTACATCGGTTGCCGATCACCGCTCTTCTTGGGTAAGAACTGGTAAGAATTTGAGATTTGCTTGACGGATTTGTGACTGTCCACCACACCACCACCACCACTTCCTAGTAGTCCTGTCAATCATATTCTTGTGTGTTTCTATTGTTGCTAACCATGGCAGGATCACAAGCCGATTTAGACCGACCGGGAGAACATGACAAACAAAGCGCTACATGATAAGTTTCAACAAATGATGAGTGGGCAGGTGGACGATGTGCTAAATAGATTTGAAGAGGCCATGGAGAAGATAGATGGCATTGAGAAGGCGTTGAAACAAAGCTCGATAACAAGTTTAATGAATTGCTCGCTGCGTCTACCACCACCACCACCGGCTGCACCTAACGCACCTCTACTACAACAACAAGGACTACCTCCACATCGCAAAACAGCCCTCCACCGAGCTTCCCGTGTCCCTCTTCACTGGCCAAGCTGCTGGTGCTGCTGTTGATACTTCACATGGCTCCTGCTGCTGCGCGGGGGGAGGATGATTATGTGAGAGCTTACGAGGATGAGGTTGATCAACATCGAACTACGTGCAACCACCAGCACCACAACCACCAGGTCGTCCACATGCAAACAATGGCAATGTTCGGCTCCCCTTCAGTACGAGATCATGACCATCTCCCTAAACTGAAATTGAATATTCCACCATTTGAGGGTAGATATGTTCCTGATATATATCTTACTTGGGAGTTAGAAACTGAACAACGATTTACATGTTTACAATATCCCGAGGAGAGACGTGTTCTGCTGCTGTTTGTGCTTTCACTAGCTTTGCATGTGTTTGGTGGTCTGAACATTGTAGATTATATCCTGTTCCAGCTACTTGGGCTGCTTTGAAAACTGCTATGCGTACTCGTTGGGTTCCACCATATTATCAGCGTGAATTACTTCAAAAATTGCAGCGCTTAAGACAAGGAAAAATTCGGTGAAGAATATTATCGGGAATTACAAACTGGCTTGATTAGATGTGGTATTGTTGAGGAGAATGAAGCTATGCTTGCACGTTTTACGGGTGGATTAAATAGAGAGATTCAAACCATTCTAGACTACAAGGATTATAATAATATCACTCGATTATTCCATCTTGCTTGTAAAGCTGAGCGTGAAGTGCAGGATCGACGTGCGTTGGCGCGACTAACTTTTCTGCAGGTCGACCTTCATCATGGACACCACGTGCATCATCTACTTCCACACGTTCTACTACACCGCACCTCCGTCGGCTGCCACCTCCAACCGTGATACAAGAAAGCAGGCACAACCACCACTATCTCGCCAAGAGTACACTGCTTGGGCCTACACAGAGCTCTTCTTCTTCCATGGCGTCAACAGGGCACACAAGTGATATTATTTATCGTCGTTGTAAGGGAAGAGGACATTTTGTGAGAGAATGCCAATCTCAGCGTGTGATGATTGCTACTGAGGATGGTGGGTATGAGTCTGCTAGTGACTATGATGAAGAGACGTTGGCTCTTATTACACATGAAGAACACGGTGGAGATGATTCTGATTTTGAGACGCAATACATGGCTGTCAAGATCTTGACAGTATGAATGTTTAGTTGCTCAACGTGTTTTGAGTGTGCAGGTTACACAAGCTGAGCAAAATCAGAGGCATAACTTGTTCCATACAAAGGGAGTTGTGAAGGAACGTTCTATTCAGCGTCATCATAGATGGAGGGAGCTGCAACAACTTGGCTAGCATGGATATGGTGGAGAAGCTTTCTCTCACCACAAGACCACATCCACATCCTTACTACATCCAATGGTTCAACAACAGCGGCAAGGTTAAGGTAACACGTCATCGTTCGTGTGCATTTTAGTATCTCTACATATGCTGATTATGTTGATTGTGATGTGGTACCTATGCAAGCATGTTCCTTATTACTTGGTAGACCATGGCAATTTGATAAAATTCTGCACACCATGGTAGAAACAATCACTATACTCTTGTTCACAAGGATAAAAATATTACTTTGCTTCCTATGACTCCTGATTCCATTTTGAAAGATGATATTAATAGAGCTAATAAAGCAAAACAGGAGAAAAATAAGAGTGAAAATCAGATTGTGGCAAAAGAATTTGAGCAACAAATGAAGCCTAATAATAAACCATCTAATGTTGCTTCTGAAATTAAACTGAAAAGTGCATGTTTATTTGCCACCAAATCTGATATTGATGAGCTAGATTCTAGCAAATCTGTTTGCTATGCTTTTGTGTGCAAAGAGGCATTATTTTCATTCGAGGACGTGCCTTCCTCTTTGCCCCTCGTTGTCACTAACATTTTGCAGAGTTCACGACGTCTTCCCACAAGACGCGTGCCACCGGATTACCACCTATTCGAGGGATTGAGCATCAAATTGACTTAATTCCGGTGCATCGCTACCCAACCGTGCACCATACCGCACCAATCCAGAGGAGACGAAGGAGATTATGCGTCAAGTACAGTGAGCTGCTCGACAAAGGTTATATACGCGAATCTCTTAGTCCTTGTGCTGTTCCTATTATACTAGTGCCTAAAAAGGATGGTACGTCGGCGTATGTGTGTTGATTGTAGAGGCATTAATAATATTACTATTCGTTATCGCCATCCTATTCCTAGGCTAGATGATATGCTTGATGAATTAAGTGGCTCTACAATATTCTCCAAAGTTGATTTGCGTAGTGGATACCATCAAATTCGTATGAAATTGGGAGATGAATGGAAAACAGCATTTAAAACTAAGTTTGGATTATATGAGTGGTTAGTCATGCCTTTTGGGTTAACTAATGCACCTAGTACTTTCATGAGATTAATGAACGAAGTTTTACGTGCTTTCATTGGACGATTTGTGGTAGTTTACTTTGATGATATACTGATTTATAGCAAATCTTTGGAAGAACATTTGGAACATTTACGTGTTGTTTTTAATGCTCTACGTGATGCACGCTTGTTTGGTAACCTTGGGAAGTGCACCTTTTGCACCGACCGAGTATCTTTTCTTGGCTATGTTGTTACTCCACAGGAATTGAAGTTGATAAAGCCAAGATTGAAGCTATTGAGAGTTGGCCGCAGCCCAAAACGGTCACACAAGTGAGGAGTTTTCTTGGACTCGCTGGTTTCTATAGGCGTTTTGTGAGAGACTTTAGCACCATTGCTGCACCTCTCAATGAGCTTACAAAGAAGGATGTGCCTTTTGTTTGGGGTACCGCACGGGAAGAAGCCTTCACGGTATTGAAAGATAAGTTGACACATGCTCCTTTACTCCAACTTCCTGACTTTAATAAGACTTTTGAGCTTGAATGTGATGCTAGTGGAATTGGATTAGGAGGTGTGTTATTACAAGATGGCAAACCTGTTGCATACTTTTCTGAAAATTGAGTGGGCCTAGTCTGAACTATTCTACTTATGACAAAGAATTATATGCTCTTGTTCGGACTTTAGAGACATGGCAACATTATTTATGGCCCAAAGAATTTGTTATACATTCTGATCATGAATCTTTGAAACATATTAAAAGTCAAGCTAAACTGAATCGTAGACATGCTAAATGGGTTGAATTCATTGAGACTTTCCTTATGTCATTAAACACAAGAAGGGTAAAGAAAATGTTATTGCTGATGCTTTGTCTCGTCGCTATACTATGCTTTCACAACTTGACTTCAAAATATTTGGTTTGGAGACCATCAAAGATCAATATGTGCATGATGCTGATTTTAAAGATGTAATGCAGAATTGTAAAGAAGGAAGAACATGGAACAAGTTCGTTATTAATGATGGTTTTGTGTTCGTGCTAACAAGCTATGCATTCCTGCTAGCTCTGTTCGTCTTTTGTTGTTGCAGGAGGCGCATGGAGGAGGATTAATGGGACACTTTGGCGTCAAGAAGACGGAGGATATACTTGCTACACATTTCTTTTGGCCAAAGATGAGACGGGATGTTGAGCGTTTTGTTGCTCGCTGCACTACATGTCAAAAAGCTAAGTCACGACTCAATCCTCATGGTTTATATATGCCTTTGTCTGTGCCTAGTGTTCCTTGGGAGGATATATCTATGGACTTTGTTTTAGGTTTACCTCGAACAAAGAAGGGGAGGGATAGCATATTTGTTGTCGTGGATAGATTCTCGAAAATGGCACACTTTATACCATGTCATAAAAGCGATGATGTTTGTTAATGTTGCTGATTTGTTCTTTCGTGAAATTATTAAGCTTGCATGGTGTGCCAAATACTATTGTTTCAGATCGTGATACTAAATTTCTTAGCCACTTTTGGAGATGTTTATGGGCTAAGTTGGGGACTAAACTGCTTTTAGTACTACTTGTCACCCCAAACCGATGGACAAACTGAGTAGTCAATAGAACATTGTCTACTATGCTTAGGGCTGTTTTGAAGAATAATAAGAAAATGTGGGAAGAATGCTTGCCTCATATTGAATTTGCTTATAATCGTTCATTGCATTCTACTACTAAGATGTGCCCTTTTGAAATTGTGTATGGCTTCCTACCTCGTGCACCTATTGATTTGTTGCCTCTTCCATCTTCGGAGAAGGTTAATTTTGATGCTAAAGAACGTGCTGAATTGATTTTAAAATGCATGAGATAACTAAGGAAAACATTGAGCGTATGAATGCTAAATATAAACTTGCTGGAGATAAGGGTAGAAAACATGTTGTCTTTGCACCGGAGATCTTGTTTGGTTACATTTATGTAAGGATAGGTTTCCTAATTTGCGCAAATCAAAGCTAATGCCACGTGCTGATGGTCCATTTAAGGTGTTAGAGAAAATAAATGATAATGCATATAAACTTGAGCTGCCTGCAGATTTTGGGGTTAGTCCCACTTTTAACATTGCAGATTTGAAGCCTTATTTGGGTGAGGAATATGAGCTTCCGTCGAGGACGACTTCATTTCAAGAAGGGGAGGATGATGAGGACATCAATACCATTGTTACACCCACAGCCCCTCTTGCTACATATCTTGGACCAATTACTAGAGCTCATGACGCCAATTAAATTATCGGTACTTTCGTTTCTTGGTAATGATTCTAATGTTCATGAGAATATGATGCTGCCTAAATTGGATACATTTGTTTTGCTTACAAATGAAGGCCCTAGCTTGGAGAAGGATGGACATTGGAGCAAGAACAAGCATGGAGATAATGCCATGCGCAAGGAGAACAAACGGAGTTACAAGTGATGATTCGGGACTTTGAAGCCACCCTAATGAGTGCATGAGGCCTTGGACGAAATATACAAGATGCCACTTCATAATATTCGTCCATAGGCTATTCTAGGTGCTGCGTCACCTTATTATTGGGCCAGGCCCATGTAATTTCGAAATACTTAAGTATAGGCTGTTTTTAGAGTCCGTATGTGTGGGGAAACAAGAGTTAGGGTTGATTTGGACCCCTCCACCAAGGGCCACGAAATTCCCCTCTTCCTCCATATATACAGCCCTTAGGGCACCGTTTAGACCTTGGGTTTTGTTTAGTTAAAAGTTAGCCATTGCAACCGTGTACTTTGTTTGTGTCCAACGACCAGACCAAGACCGCTTAGGATCCCCACCATTATGAATACTTCATATATATTCGCAATATTCAGATTGCTTTATCATATTCTTGCTTGTTCTTCGATTGCTTGCAGGAATAGACCTTCGTGGTCGTTGATCGTGCTCAGCGTGGTCAATAACTTCTCGGAGTTGGTTTAGCGATTGCTAAGGCGCAGCGTCAGTGCACGTTTGTAGTCGGATCGTCAAAGTCGACTCCACCAAATCGATAGTTATCATCTCATCGAAAGATCGGGACACCCTCGCCTCTATCATTTTCTCTCTTTTTTTCTCTCTCCCTCTTTCCAAACAAACTAGATAAGATGCAGATTGGATCAAGTGAAGATGTGAACGATCTCAACTATGGTTATGACAATGAAAGGTGGGTAGCACGTGGTGGAAATTGATGAATGGATGATGGTTAACGGAAGGGATAACGATGCAGCGGCGGCGTGACTAATGTGAACAGAACTCGAAACTCTAAACGAACTAGACACTAAGACCAGCAACTCGACACGACGATGCAACCGATAATTCAATAATGCAAACAATGAAAAGAAAACTGCAAAGGCTCGGTCGGCTTGGACAAAGGATGAATAGATCTAACTTTTTGTGGCTTTTCTTGGACAATAGGTAAGAAAATAAATCTAATCTAGGGATAATTGGAAATTCTCACCGAGCAACCTGAAAACCGATACCACTTGATAGAGGCGAGGGTCCCGATCTTTCGATGAGATGATAACTATCGATTTGGTGGAGTCGACTTTGACGATCCGACTACAAACGTGCCGACGTTATGCCTTAGCAATCGCTAAACCAATCTCCACGAGGTTCTTGGCGATGCCGGAAGCACGATCAGCGACCACGAAGGTCTATTCCTGCAAGCAATCGAAGAACGAGCAAGAATATGATAAAGCAATCTGAATATTGTGAATATATATGAAGTATTGATAATGGTGGGGATCCGTAAGCGGTCTTGGTGATAGAGGCAAAGGTGTCCCGATGTTTCGATGAGATGGTGGCTATCGTTTCTGTGGGAGTCGACCTTGACGATCCGACTACTGAACGTCTTGAGACGTCGCGCCTTAGCAATCGCTAAACCAACTTCCGAGGGTTATTGACCACGCCGAGCACGATCAACGACCACGAGGGCCTGTTTCCTGCGAGCAAGCGAAGAACAAGCAAGAAACTGAGATTGCAATCAGGATATTGCGAATATAAGATGAAAGCTTTATTGATCAAGGTGGGGTTACTGTGGCGCCTTTGTCCGGTCGTTGAACACAAACGAAATCTGCGAAGTTGCAGCTATGGCGAACTTTTAATCTAAACAAAACCCAAGGTCTAAGCGGTGCCCTAAGGGCTGTATATATGGAGGAAGAGGGGGAATTTCGTGGCCCTTGGTGGAGGGGTCCAAATCAACCCTAACTCTTGTTTCCCCACACATACGGACTCTAAAACAGCCTATACTTAAGTATTTCGAAATTACATGGGCCTGGCCCACTAATAAGGTGACGCAGCACCTAGAATAGCCTCGGGACGACATTTATGAAGTAGCATCTTGTATATTTCGTCCAAGGCTTCATGCATCCATTATGGTGGCTTCAAAGTCCTGAAATCATCACTTGTAACTCCGTTCTTGTTCCCCTTATGCATGGCATTATCTCCATGCTTGTTCTTGCTCAATGTCCATCCTTCTCCAAGCTAGGGCCTTCATTTGTAAGCAAAACAAATGTATCCAATTTAGGCAGCATCATATTCTCATGAACATTAGAATCATTACCAAGAAACGAAAGTACCTGATAATTTAATTGGCGTGCGCGAGCTCTAGTAATTGGTCCAGTATATGTAGCAGTAGGGGCTGTGGGTGTAACAATGGTATTGATGTCCTCATCACTTGGTTTGGTCGTTGGACACAATTGAAGTACACGAAGTTGCAATGGCTAACTTTTAACTAAACAAATCCCAAGGAAAAAGCTACTAGATGGATCTACTTATATAGGAGCAAGGGGTGGCGGCCAAGGTGGTGGGAGGACGTCCCAAGGCAGCCTAACACTAACCCTAAGTCGTACAAGGCCAATGGGCCCAAGTGGAGGTGACGTAACACCTTTGGACTTGCAGTTTGACTCGGATTCTGCTGCAGCATCAGATTGTTTCGTCCATAACTCAACGCTCCGGACGGATTTTAAGTTGATTCCAATTGGGTTGGAAAATGCACGAAATCTATTTTCCAATAAAAAAAGAATCAACCAATTTGGAGTCGTATGAAAAAGTTATTGACGTTTTGAGTCAGGTATGTCTGTGCAGTCCGAATCTGAGTCCAGAACGTGAGAGACTTGGAATCTATCTTCTCTTGGGCCAGAAGTGACGTGAGAGAACTTTTTGAACAGCAGGTAAACATCTCTTTCTCCCTTATCTTCATATGTGGATTGTACAAATGTCCCATACACCTGCAATTAGACATGGCACAAAAGTTTGTGAAGTATTTTTGTCTGGATGACATAAATAAATTATTGCATAGTTTGCATTAGAAATCACCTCACAAATATACATGTATGCAATATTTTGGTCGTATCCAAGGTAATCATGTCCTCATCATCCTCCCTTCTTGAAAACAAAGCCGTCCTCGGCGTTGCTTAATCTGAAATATGGCTAACAAAAGAGACAAGGTGTACATGTTGTATATGTATATGTCATCCATTTTACTTCCCTTGATTTTTGCACATATGACACATGAATAGATGAGTAACTTGCATAGTTCATAAAATCTAAAGCCAAAACATTATCACAAGAAGTAGAAGGCATGAAAATATTACAACTCAGTTTGCACATATAAGTGAAGCTCTTATTCATTTCAAAAGATTGACAATGTTCATCATTAAACCATCCCAACATTGGTGAATAAACCTTACTTGCATCAAGTTTACATGCTACAACATGCTTAAATAAGCAAACATGCAATAAGTCATTCGACACGTAATCATCACCAAGATTAGAGGTCATATCAAAATGATTAAACATTGATTCTTTTGCATCAATAGTTAATTCAATGGGTGCACTCAATTGTTGGTATTTCAGTTGTTTGATCACATGACGCATTCATGATAGTATCAAGATTCTCTAAAATAGGTGATGTGCTCAAATCACCAGTTAACTCAACACATGATGCATTCAAGTTAACTAGGGATGCATCATTCTCATGTGAAGTTATATCATTAATACCTTTATGTTACCTTGTCGCAAAGACGTAGCTGATGTAGGTACGGGCCTTGATAATGCACCATACACTTGAGATGATGTCGCTCACAATCTGGGTGGGGCTGCTCTAGTAGGTGCAACGGTGGAGGAACCAACTGACGATGGTGAGCATGAACTGGAATAGTAGTTGTTGTAGTCACCCAATGCATCCTCCTGTAGTTGTCTCTCAAAGGTACAAGCGCGAACATACATACCAATAATGGAGCGAGGAATATAGTGAAATCTTGCATGGATATCATGGTTCAAACCACCAAAAATCTATTCATTGTATCATCCTCAGATTCTTCTATGTCACAATGATGCATATAAGATTTGAACTCTTTGTAGTAAGCATGAACAGTGTTACTTGCCTTGTTTTAATTGTTCAAATTTGCGAAGCAATTCACGACGATAGTAAGGAGGAAAAAATTGTTGTCTCATTACAGCTTTTAAAACTTTCCAAGTTGTGGGTTGGTTATCAATGTTTTTCTTACAATGACACTCCACCAAATGTAAGCAAAACCAAGTAAATGCTCTAGTGGTAGCTCGTACTCTCTCAAGTTCAGAAAAATCATGGTGACTAAAAACTTCTTCTAATTCAAGCTCCCAAGCTAGATAAATAGCAGGATTAAATCTACCCTCAAATGATGGTAAAAACATACCCTGATCATATGCTTGTGTGTGTTGTCCCAACTCTCGTGATGATGAAGATGTGTCCGTCGTCCAAGAACTTCTATCTCCGGAACCTGTCATGATTAGTAGAAACAAGAAACAAAATTCGAGAAAAATGTTCCTATTAACTACTAGGATGTGGTTGTAAAGTGCTCACAGTAAAGCAAATATCAATATCTTACAAGTTTTTACCATGCGGCAAGTGGTGACAGGCAACCAGCGGTGTCAAGTAACTCTGAAGATTGTGTAAAGCGATTGCCGAGGGAACGTCGATATACGGTGTAGAAATATGTGGAGCTGGGTTGGCTATATATGGTAGCAAAAAAATTAGCAATAATCAATTCATAGATGCAATGTTGAATAAACACTCAACGACGGTACTATGCTGGTCCTAGGCTAGACCAGACTAGAGACGCGAGCCTAGAACACTAATGAGGTCACGGCGTAGCACAACTAGCATCAATGAAGGATAATAAGTAGCTCTGGACAGCAAGATATAAGTGAAGATCACAACGGCAGTAAAGATAATGATGAAGAACAACTGCCAAGCAGGATATACAACAACTCTCTCTCCAATTTTGCTCTTGAAAAGTTTGAGCCAATTTTCTGATAACTTTTTTAAAAGAATGCTACTAACTCAAGTTTTCCAATTCAAAAAGAATCACTCAATTCCGAGTTGATATGAGGAGTCAAAAAATTCGAAAACTGGTTTGAAAAACTGGAATAAGCTGTGTTCACGAACTTCGGAGGGCAAAAAGACGTATTTAGGAGCCGATTTTGAGGTGCCAAATATTGAACTAGCTTCTGCAACTATTTAGATGCGACTCGTCTCTAGCTTTAATTTGAGTACTCGCGGAGCCAAAACGGACTTCGTATGAGGAAGTTATGCCTGTTTTACTGAACTGTGCACAAAACAGATTCCAATCCGAATTCAGCTACGAGATTGAGTCTAGATAGATCCGAACTTGGTTTTTTTTTCTTCTCTCTTTTTTTTTCTCACACTTATTTTTCTTTTCTTTCTCTCTTTTTCTCTGACTTTTTCTTTTACTTTTTTCTCTCTTTTTCTCTCCTCTTTCCAAACAAACTAGATAAGATGCAGATTGGATCAAGTGAAGATGTGAACGATCTCAACTATGGTTATGACAATGAAAGGTGGGTAGCACGTGGTGGAAATTGATGAATGGATGATGGTTAACGGAAGGGATAACGATGCAGCGGCGGCGTGACTAATGTGAACAGAACTCGAAACTCTAAACGAACTAGACACTAAGACCAGCAACTCGACACGATGATGCAACCGATAATTCAATAATGCAAACAATGAAAAGAAAACTGCAAAGGCTCAGACTGGCTTGGACAAAGGATGAATAGATCTAACTTTTTTTGTGGCTTTTTCTTGGACAATAGGTAAGAAAATAAATCTAATCTAGGGATAATTGGAAATTCTCACCGAGCAACCTGAAAACTGATACCACTTGATAGAGGCGAGGGTCCCGATCTTTCGATGAGATGATAACTATCGATTTTGTGGAGTCGACTTTGACGATCCGACTACAAACATGCACGACGTTGCGCCTTAGCAATCGCTAAACCAATCTCCTGAGGTTACTGACGATGCCGGAAGCACGATCAGCCTGACCACGAAGGTCTATTCCTGCAAGCAATCGAAGAACGAGCAAGAATATGATAAAGCAATCTGAGTATTGTGAATATATATGAAGTATTGATAATGGTGGGGATCCGTAAGCGGTCTTGGTCTGGTCGTTGGACACAAACGAAGTACACGAAGTTGCAATGGCTAACTTTTAACTGAACAAATCCCAAGGAAAAAGCTACTAGATGGATCTACTTATATAGGAGCAAGGGGTGGCGGCCAAGGAGGTGGGAGGACGTCCCAAGGCAGCCTAACACTAACCCTAGGTCGTACAAGGCCAATGGGCCCAAGTGGAGGTGACGTAACACCTTTGGACTTGCAGTTTGACTCGGATTCTGCTGCAGCATCAGATTGTTTCATCCATAACTCAACGCTCCGGACGGATTTTAAGGTGATTCCAATTGGGTTGGAAAATGCACGAAATCTATTTTCCAACAAAAAAAGAATCAACCAATTAGGAGTCCGTATGAAAAAGTTATTGACGTTTTGAGTCAGGTATGTCTGTGCAGTCCGAATCTGAGTCCAGAACGTGAGAGACTTGGACTCTATCTTCTCTTGGGCCAAAAGTGACGTGAGAGAACTTTTTGAACAGCAGGTAAACATCTCTTTCTCCCTTATCTTCATATGTGGATTGTACAAATGTCCCATACACCTGCAATTAGACATGGCACAAAAGTTTGTGAAGTATTTTTGTCCTGGATGACATAAATAAATTATTGCATAGTTTGTATTAGAAATCACCTCACAAATATACATGTATGCAATATTTTTGGTCGTATCCAAGGTAATCATGTCGCCATGGAGATGTGGACGTGGACGACTTGCACTTGCATCGTTTCCGCGCTCCGAAGGCTTGTGTCTTGAATGTCGCCGCCTTGAGGATGACGAAGGGGAACAAGACTTGATCAAGGCTCTAATCTCCTCCATCCTTGCATCTTGCTCCTCTTTATGTGCGGAAAGCTTGTTGTCGATGTAGTCCCTTTTCCTTGATTCGGAGTGATGAATGTCAATGGAGAGGTTCTCGATGCGCTTTCGCAATCTTGATTGTGCGCCTTGCATTTGTCGTTGTAGATCGAAGATGGACGCTTTGGTGATGTAGTTGTTCACGCCGTCGTTGTTGTCGAAGACCGGAGATGAAATGCCTTGCCTATCCATCACAAGACTCGAGCAAATATGAGTGGAAGAAAGAGAAGAACTTATACCAAATGTACCTTGACCGATGTTGAAAATGGATCAATGATTACTCAATGTGTAACAAGGAATAGCACAATTGGTACCAATTCTTATCGGTTTCTCACACCTACACAAATAAGGCTTATGGTGGAGCTCGGTGAGGATAGTGGCACAAAAATTTGATGCAAAATGTTAGCAAGAGTCAATAATGTTGAAAGAGGTTCACAAATTCGCAAGTGAAACAAGTAGACCAATAGCAATATGTGGCACATGGAAACACACACGCAAATAGATAAATGGGGTCGTGCAACCAAGGAATGAGCCAAAATGTGGAATCCATGGAAAATGCTCTTGTTGCACAACTCTAGAGAGACGCTAGCACGATTGCTCAATAGGCGGATATGACACTTTTGCACAACCTATAGGAGACAAAAATGCAACGACTTCTATCCCAAGTATGATATGTATGTATGGTTCCCGGTGTTTCTCTCAAGATGATCCAAGATGATCGGATATGACAATCTTATATGCAATGTGGTATGATGCTATGGCTATTGCTTACAAGCTTCTTTGCTCTATCTTTTGCTTAAAAGCTTTTTTTTGTATGGCCACTTTTGCCCAATGCACAAACCAAGATAGCAATTGTGTATATGCGGGAACAAACTTGTCACACAAGATATGATAGCAATATATGCACCACGATGATATGGTATGTATGCTATGGGAAGTATGATCACTAATGTGCACAAGTAACGTTGCCGGCAATACTCGAATGGCTAGTCTCGATAGGCAAGTAACGAAAAATGGGCTAGGGGTTAACAATGCAATGGCAAGGGGAATATACAAAGGAGGGATAGCACGATGATATGGAGGTTACCGTCCGGCGATGATTAGTGGCGGTGCTCTTGATGTAGAAACCAAGATGATGGAGTCTCGTCCCTAAGTTGCCGAAACACCTTAGGAAACGGAAAAACCGCGAACTCAAAATCTCAAACGTCAAATGTCAAATGGTGGTAGCGGAATGCGGTGGTGGTTGCAGAAGTATTGGTGGAAACCCGAGTAGCCGAAGTTGACCGGGTTATGGTGGTGGAAACGTATGATGGGCTATACACGGTGTCGGAGTTGAAGTTGTCGTCCCTAAGTAGCCGAAACACCTTAGGAGACACAACTCTCAACACCACAAAATTGGGTTAAGTTGGGGTAGCGGAAGTGTATGGTGGGCAAACCTATGCGAAAGTTATGGTGGTGGTTGATGAAGGAGCAACCGTCCCTAAGTAGCCTAAACACCTTAGGAGACTCAAGTCACTACTCAAACAACCTCAAATGCTATGGGGAACAAAATGGGTTAGGTTGCGGAAGGCTATGGTGGTATTGCGGATGATGTGGTGGAAGCCCTAGGCAAAGATGCCAAAGTACCAAAAAATTGATGGTGTCAAAAGGTGGTGAAACCAAGATGAGTACCTCGGGCACGTCGATAGCTTCAAAACGAGCCAAAGAACACTCAAATCGGAATTCGGAGTGAAAAGTTATGATGAAAACGGTGAAGGCTGATGCTGAAATTCTGTGCAGTGCCTCTGGTTAGCCAGAAGTTCCGGGGTTAGGGCCGGAAGTTCCGGGCTCCGGAAGTTCCGGGGGTGGCCGGAAGTTCCGGGGGTTGCGGAAAAAGTCTGGAGACTTTGGGTAAACTCTCTGTTTAGCCCGGAAGTTCCGGGGTAAGGACGGAAGTTCCGGGGGACGGAAGTTCCGGGGGAGGCCGGAAGTTCCGGGGGTCGTGGAATTTCTTCCAGGACAAACCCTAAATTCCAGATCTGAGAATGGGGGCGGAAAAACACGATTTCCTGGGGCAAAATTGAGAAGATTTCGTGGATGGAAATGGGGAAAAGGCGGGAAGGCTAGATCCACTTGAAACACAACGAATCCATGGATCAAAATCAACAAAACATCATCAAAACCGACAAATCACAAAAAAATTTGGGGCTATTTTTGGTGGGGATTTTTGGATTTAGGACGAAATCAACAAAATCAAGCTAGAAAACAAAGGGTAGGGGCTCCAAAAACGTGATCTTTCACGTTTGGAGAGGATCCCTACGAGGAACACGGAGAACGAGTGGAAGAGCATGAGGGAAATCACGGGGAAAAACACAAGAGAATCACTCAAACCATCAAGATTCGATTACACATGTGCTAGATCGATGAACACAAAGAGAGATACACGATCCACGATCAACAAAGGACGATACAAGAGGTAACCGGGTTCTTCTCCGTGAGGAGGTCTTGATGGGGGCCACCCAAGAGGGGGGTTTTGAATCCGCTTGGAAGGATCTTTTCCGATGGAGGCACGTCTCCGAGGAGAAGATAACCAAGTGGATAAGCAAAGCTCTCACACAAACATGAGCTAATCCTTTCCTAACCTAACTAGGAGGAGGGGGTGGTCTATTTATAGTCTAAGCCATGAAGGGGTAAGTGGGAAAGGGATACATGGGCTTCGGCCCGAGTCTTTGTGATGAGGACATGACTACCTTGGATACAACCGAAAATATTACATACATGTATATTTGTGAGGTGATTTCTAATGCAAACTATGCAATAATTTATTTATGTCATCCAGGACAAAAATACTTCACAAACTTTTGTGCCATGTCTAATTGCAGGTGTATGGGACATTTGTACAATCCACATATGATGTAGGGCGGAACCCTATGTGGACGATCTTTCACGTTGGAGCGGATCCTACGGGGACTCACGAGGAACACGCGGAAGAACAAGAGGGAAAACACGGGGAAAGCGAGAGAGAGAGACACTCAACCGACAAGAAATCAATCACACAAGTGCTAGATTATCGAATACATAGAGTGGCACAAGATTCGAGAACAACAAAGGAAAGGATACACGAGTAGCCGTTCTTCTCCGAGAGGAGGTCTTGATGGGGTCCACCCTAGGAGGGGGTCTTGAATCCGCTTGGGGGATCTTCTCCGTAGAGGTCCTGATCTCAAAGGAGAAGTAGCCAAGTGGACGAGCAAAGGCTCTCACACCGAAATATGAGCTAATCCAAAGCTAACCCTCACTAGGAGATGGGGGGGGGGGTCCTATTTATAGTCTTAGTGCAAATCGAAGTCAAAACGAAGGGTTACATGGTGATGAGGACATCAATACCATTGTTACACCCACAGCCCCTGCTGCTATACATACTGGACCAATTACTAGAGCTCGCGCACGCCAATTGAATTATCAGGTACTTTCGTTTCTTGGTAACGATTCCAATGTTCATGAGAATATGATGCTGCCTAAATTGGATACATTTGTTTTGCTTACAAATGAAGGGCCTACCATGGACAAGAAGGATGAACCTTGGAGCAAGTTCAAGCATGGAGATGATGGCATGCAAAGGGGAACAAACGGAGTTACAAGTGATGATTCCAGGACTTTGAAGCCACCCTAATGAGTGCATGAGGCCTTGGACGAAATATACAAGATGCCACTTCATAATATTCGTCCATAGGCTATTCTAGGTGCTGCGTCACCTTATTATTGGGCCAGGCCCATGTAATTTCGAAATACTTAAGTATAGGCTGTTTTAGAGTCCGTATGTGTGGGGAAACAAGAGTTAGGGTTGATTTGGACCCCTCCACCAAGGGCCACGAAATCCCCCCCTCTTCCTCCATATATACAGCCCTTAGGGCACCGCTTTAGACCTTGGGTTTTGTTTAGATTAAAAGTTCGCCATAGCTGCAACCCGCGTGCCGTTTGTGTTCAACGACCGGACAAAGCGTCCACAGAACCCCACCTTGATCAATAAAGCTTTCATCTTATATTCGCAATATCCAGATTGCAATCTCAGTTTCTTGCTTGTTCTTCGTTTGCTCGCAGGAAACAGGCCCTCGTGGTCGAGTTGATCGTGCTCGGCGTGGTCAATAACCCTCGGAAGTTGGTTTAGCGATTGCTAAGGTGCGACGTCTCGCCGCGTTAAGTAGTCGGATCGTCAAGGTCGACTCCCACGAAGCGATAGCCACCATCTCATCGAAACATCGGGACACCTTTGCCTCTATCAAGTGGTATCAGATTTCCGGGTTGCTCGGTGAGATTTTACAGTTTTCGTAGTTTAGATCGAGTCATTCTTCATACCTATAGTCCACGAAAAAGCCACAAAAAATTAGGGTTAGTTCATCATATCCGAACCAATCGAGCCTTTGCATAATCTTTTTAGGGTTTTGCTTTGTTGAATTTGCGGTTGCATCGTCGTGTCAAGTTGCTGGTCTTAGAGTCTAGTCTTTTAGAGTTTGAGTTACGGTCATAAGTTGTCACGCCGCCGCACGCATCATCATCATCGCCTTGCCATCTACCACCATTGCTTATCCGCCACCGCTCTGAATCCGTATCCATATACCACCACCAATCCGTATCCATATACCACCACCGCTACCATATACCACCACATTGTCATATACCACCACCAATCCGAGTTCCTTGCATATTAGGTTTGTTTTGAGATCCATCTAATTTCCGATTTGTGTTTTCCTTGCCGGAGTAGGTTTCGAAACCACCCTCCGTTTAGGCCCAAAATTTTCAGCACTTGTCAAAAATTTTACGGCTATCCTGTTTTAAGTGTTTCTAAGTGTATTGAGACGATCGCCGTTATAGAAAGTTTTTTTGACCCGTTTCAGATTTTTGGGTCCGGCGTTCGAAAAAAAAATTTTTGGTCGAAAAAATTTCGTGCCCATCTGTCGGTTTGACACAGGAAGAGTTTTGAGACACTCGCCATTATAGTGATTTTTCGCAAAAAAAAAAAAAAAAACAGCGCAAAAAAAAAAGCGCAAAAAAAAAAAAGCGAAAAAATTATTCAGTGTGCTTTTCCGTTGTTTCCGTGCAGCGCCGTGATTTTGTTAGTGTTCTAGGCTCGCGTCTCTAGCGGTCTAGCTTAGGACCAGCCACAATCTGCGTCGTTGAGCGTTTATTCAACTTTGCATCTCTGAATTGATTATTGCTGACCCTTTTGCTACCATATTATAAGCCTTCCCAGCTCCACATACATCTACATCGTGCGTTTGACTCTCCACAGTAATCGCTCTATCAAGCTTTGAGAGTTTTGACTACATCGGTTGCGATCACCTTTCTTCTTTAAGTAACTGGTAAGAATTTGAGATTTGCTTGACGGTTGTGTGATCGTCCACCACACCACCACCACCACTTCCTAGTAGTCAGTCGAATCATATTCTTGTGTGTTTCTATTGTGCTAACCATGGCAGGATCACAAGCCGCGAGGCGGTATTTGGAGAACATGACAAACAAAGCGCTACATGATAAGTTTCAACAAATGATGAGTGGGCGGTGGACGATGTGCTAAATAGATTTGAAGAGGCCATGGAGAAGATAGATGGCATTGAGAAGGCATTCGAAACAAAGCTCGATAACAAGTTTAATGAATTGCTCGCGCGTCTACCACCACCACCGGCTGCACCTAACGCACCTCTACTACAACAACAAGGACTACCTCCACATCGCGAAACAGCCCTCCGCCGAGATTCCGTGTCCCTCTTCACTGGCCAAGCTCTTTGGTCTTCTTTGTTGATACTTCTATGGCTCCTGCTGCTGCGGTGGGGGAGGATGATTATGTGAGAGATTACGAGGATGAGGTTGATCAACATCAGAACTACGTGCAACCACCAGCACCACAACCACCAGGTCGTCCACATGCAAACAATGGCAATGTTCGGGCTCCCCTTGAGTGCGAGATCATGACCATCTCCCTAAACTGAAATTGAATATTCCACCATTTGAGGGTAGATATGTTCTGATATATATCTTACTTGGGAGTTAGAAACTGAACAACGATTTACATGTTTACAATATCCCGAGGAGAGCGTGTTCTGCTGCCGTTTGTGCTTTCACTAGCTTTGCATGTGTTTGGTGGTCGAACATTGTAGATTATATCATGTTCCAGCTACTTGGGCTGCTTTGAAAACTGCTATGCGTACTCGTTGGGTTCCACCATATTATCAACGTGAATTACTTCAAAAATTGCAGCGCTTAAGACAAGGAAAAATTCGGTGAAGAATATTATCGGGAATTACAAACTGGCTTGATTAGATGTGGTATTGTTGAGGAGAATGAAGCTATGCTTGCACGTTTTCTGGGTGGATTAAATAGAGATTCAGACCATTCTAGACTACAAGGATTATAATAATATCACTCGATTATTCCATCTTGCTTGTAAAGCTGAGCGTGAAGTCTTGAGGATCGACGAGCCATGGCGCGACTAACTTTTCTGCAGGTTGACCTTCATCATGGACACCACGTGCATCATCTACTTCCACACGTTCTACTACACGGCACCTCCGTCGGCTGCCACCTCCAACCGTGATACAAGAAAGCGGGCATAACCACCACTATCGCCAAGAGTACACTGCTTGGCCTACAGAGCTCTTCTTCTTCCATGGCGTCAGCAGGGCACACAAGTGATATTATTTGTCGTCGTTGTAAGGGAAGAGGACATTTTATGAGAGAATGCCAATCTCAGCGTGTGATGATTGCTCTTGAGGATGGTGGGTATAGTCCGCTAGTGACTATGATGAAGAGACTTTGGCTCTTATTACACATGAAGAACACGGTGGAGATGATTCTGATTTTGAGGCGCAATACATGGCTGCTGAAGATCTTGACAGGTATGAATGTTTAGTTGCTCAACGTGTTTTGAGTGTGCAGGTTACACAAGCTGAGCAAAATCAGAGGCATAACTTGTTCCATACAAAGGGAGTTGTGAAGGAGCGTTCTATTAGCGTCATCATAGATGGAGGGAGCTGCAACAACTTGGCTAGCATGGATATGGTGGAGAAGCTTTCTCTCACCACAAGACCACATCCACATCCTTACTACATCCAATGGTTCAACAACAGCGGCAAGGTTAAGGTAACACGTCTGTTAGTGTGCATTTTAGTATCTCTACATATGCTGATTATGTTGATTGTGATGTGGTACCTATGCAAGCATGTTCCTTATTACTTGGTAGACCATGGCAATTTGATAAAATTTCTGTACACCATGGTAGAAACAATCAGTATACTCTTGTTCACAAGGATAAAAATATTACTTTGCTTCCTATGACTCTGATTCCATTTTGAAAGATGATATTAATAGAGCTAATAAAGCAAAACAGGAGAAAATAAGAGTGAAAATCAGATTGTGGCAAAAGAATTTGAGCAACAAATGAAGCCTAATAATAAACCATCTAATGTTGCTTCGAAATTAAACTGAAAAGTGCATGTTTATTTGCCACCAAATCTGATATTGATGAGCTAGATTCTAGCAAATCTGTTTGCTATGCTTTTGTGTGCAAAGAGGCATTATTTTCATTCGAGGACGTGCCTTCCTCTTTGCCCCTGTTGTCACTAACATTTTGCGGGAGTTCACGACGTCTTCCCACAAGGCGTGCCACCGGATTACCACCTATTCGAGGATTGAGCATCAAATTGACTTAATTCCGGTGCATCGCTACCCAACCGTGCACCATACCGTACCAATCCGGAGGAGACGAAGGAGATTATCGTCAAGTCAGGAGCTGCTCGACAAAGGTTATATCTGCGAATCTCTTAGTCCTTGTGCTGTTCCTATTATACTAGTGCCTAAATAGGATGGTGCGTCGGCGTATGTGTGTTGATTGTAGAGGCATTAATAATATTACTATTCGTTATCGTCATCCTATTCCTAGGCTAGATGATATGCTTGATGAATTGAGTGGCTCTACAATATTCTCCAAAGTTGATTTATGTAGTGGATACCATCAAATTCGTATGAAATTGAGAGATGAATGGAAAACAACATTTAAAACTAAGTTTGGATTATATGAGTGGTTAGTCATGCCTTTTGGGTTAACTAATGCACCTAGTACTTTCATGAGATTAATGAGCGAAGTTTCGTGCTTTCATTGGACGATTTGTGGTAGTTTACTTTGATGATATACTGATTTATAGCAAATCTTTGGAAGAACATTTGGAACATTTACGTGATGTTTTTAATGCTCTCGTGATGCACGTTTGTTTGGTAACCTTGGGAAGTGCACCTTTTGCACCGACCGAGTATCTTTTCTTGGCTATGTTGTTACTCCACGAGGAATTGAAGTTGATAAAGCCAAGATTGAAGCTATTGAGAGTTGTCCGCAGCCCAAAGCGGTCACACAAGTGAGGAGTTTTCTTGGACTCGCTGGTTTCTATAGGCGTTTTGTGAGAGACTTTAGCACCATTGCTGCACCTCTCAATGAGCTTACAAAGAAGGATGTGCCTTTTGTTTGGGGTACCGCACGGAAGAAGCCTTCACGGTATTGAAAGATAAGTTGACACATGCTCCTTTACTCCAACTTCCTGACTTTAATAAGACTTTTGAGCTTGAATGTGATGCTAGTGGAATTGGATTAGGAGGTGTGTTATTACAAGATGGCAAACCTGTTGCATACTTTTCTGAAAAATTGAGTGGGCCTAGTCTGAACTATTCTACTTATGACAAAGAATTATATGCTCTTGTTAGGACTTTAGAGACATGGCAACATTATTTATGGCCCAAAGAATTTGTTATACATTCGATCATGAATCTTTGAAACATATTAAAAGTCAAGCTAAACTGAATCGTAGACATGCTAAATGGGTTGAATTCATTGAGACTTTCCTTATGTCATTAAACACAAGAAGGGTAAAGAAAATGTTATTCTTGATGCTTTGTCTCGTCGCTATACTATGCTTTCACAACTTGACTTCAAAATATTTGGTTTGGAGACCATCAAAGATCAATATGTGCATGATGCTGATTTTAAAGATGTAATGCAGAATTGTAAAGAAGGAAGAACATGGAACAAGTTCGTTATTAATGATGGTTTTGTGTTCCGTGCTAACAAGCTATGCATTCCTGCTAGCTCTGTTAAGTCTTTTGTTGTTGCAGGAGGCGCATGGAGGAGGATTAATGGGACACTTTGGCGTCAAGAAGGCGGAGGATATACTTGCTACACATTTCTTTTGGCCAAAGATGAGGCGGGATGTTGAGCGTTTTGTTGCTCGCTGCACTACATGTCAAAAAGCTAAGTCACGACTCAATCCTCATGGTTTATATATGCCTTTCCTGTGCCTAGTGTTCCTTGGGAGGATATATCTATGGACTTTGTTTTAGGTTTACCTCGAACAAAGAAGGGAGGATAGCATATTTGTTGTCGTGGATAGATTCTCGAAAATGGCACACTTTATACCATGTCATAAAAGCGATGATCTTTGTTAATGTTGCTGATTTGTTCTTTAGTGAAATTATTAAACTTGCATGGTGTGCCAAATACTATTGTTTCAGATCGTGATACTAAATTTCTTAGCCACTTTTGGAGATGTTTATGGGCTAAGTTGGGGACTAAACTGCTTTTAGTACTACTTGTCACCCCCAAACTGATGGACAAACTGAAGTAGTCAATAGAACATTGTCTACTATGCTTAGGGCTGTTTTGAAGAATAATAAGAAAATGTGGGAAGAATGCTTGCCTCATATTGAATTTGCTTATAATCGTTCATTGCATTCTACTACTAAGATGTGCCCTTTTGAAATTGTGTATGGCTTCCTACCTCGTGCACCTATTGATTTGTTGCCTCTTCCATCTTGGAGAAGGTTAATTTTGATGCTAAAGAACATGCTGAATTGATTTTAAAATGCATGAGATAACTAAGGAAAACATTGAGCGTATGAATGCTAAATATAAACTTCTGGAGATAAGGGTAGAAAACATGTTGTCTTTGCACTGGAGATCTTGTTTGGTTACATTTGCGTGAGATAGGTTTCCTAATTTGCATAAATCAAAGCTAATGCCACGTCTTGATGGTCCATTTAAGGTGTTAGAGAAATAAATGATAATGCATATAAACTTGAGCTGCCTGCAGATTTTGGGGTTAGTCCCACTTTTAACATTGCAGATTTGAAGCCTTATTTGGGTGAGGAATATGAGCTTCCGTCGAGGCGACTTCATTTCAAGAAGGGAGGATGATGAGGACATCAATACCATTGTTACACCCACAGCCCCTCTTGCTACATATCTTGGACCAATTACTAGAGCTCGCGCACGCCAATTAAATTATCGTACTTTCGTTTCTTGGTAATGATTCTAATGTTCATGAGAATATGATGCTGCCTAAATTGGATACATTTGTTTTGCTTACAAATGAAGGCCCTAGCTTGGAGAAGGATGGACATTGGAGCAAGAACAAGCATGGAGATAATGCCATGCGCAAGGAGAACAAACGGAGTTACAAGTGATGATTCCAGGACTTTGAAGCCACCCTAATGAGTGCATGAGGCCTTGGACGAAATATACAAGATGCCACTTCATAATATTCGTCCATAGGCTATTCTAGGTGCTGCGTCACCTTATTATTGGGCCAGGCCCATGTAATTTCGAAATACTTAAGTATAGGCTGTTTTAGAGTCCGTATGTGTGGGGAAACAAGAGTTAGGGTTGATTTGGACCCCTCCACCAAGGGCCACGAAATTCCCCTCTTCCTCCATATATACAGCCCTTAGGGCACCGTTTAGACCTTGGTTTTGTTTAGATTAAAAGTTCGCCATAGCTGCAACTTCGTGCCGTTTGTGTTCAATGACCGGATAAAGGCGTCCACAGAACCCCACCTTGATCAATAAAGCTTTCATCTTATATTCGCAATATCCAGATTGCAATCTCAGTTTCTTGCTTGTTCTTCGTTTGCTCGCAGGAAACAGGCCCTCGTGGTCGAGTTGATCGTGCTCGGCGTGGTCAATAACCCTCGGAAGTTGGTTTAGCGATTGCTAAAGCGCGACGTCTCGCTGCGTTAAATAGTCGGATCGTCAAGGTCGACTCCCACAGAAACGATAGCCACCATCTCATCGAAACATCGGGACACCTTTGCCTCTATCATCTCCCCTCCCTTGGGAAAGATCCGACCTCGGATCGAGATCCTCATCACCATGGAAGCGGTTGTCGTAGACGGACTTGTAGTTGGACGAAGTTGAAGACATGGCGCAATCCAAGTAGTCCAAGGTGTCGCCGGAGTGATAGAGATGCAAAAAGAGCAAACACAAGCAACACTCGGAAATACAATGGTTAGCGCACACAAAGTGTCCATCATGTAAGAATGAGTCCGTGCGACAATATAGTTCGTGACAAAGCGCATGAAGCTTATCAAGATGATCTAGAATGGTATGCAAAGCATTCATGGGAACAAATGCAATCACTGTGCACACAATTGTGTTATGAGTATGAGCAATGCAACCACGGTGCAATATGATGTCATAATGGGATGGGGCATCAAAATCATGAACATAGCAATGGATGCTCAATATGTGAATGTCATCATGCAATTGATGGAGGACCATATGATCATGATGTATGAAAATGCCATCAAGGAAGATCACAACAAATTTGCTAAGGAAGTGAAGAAGCTCAAATATCATGGATGACATGGGAATACAAGATGCAACAAGGCAATCATAATGTGTGTCAATCCATGCATAGGGTGCAAACTTGTGGTGAGAATGATATGTCCATCGAGCATGACATGTATGAGCACAATCAACAAATATGGAGATGGTGGTGTACCAATGCTCGATGTCGTGGCATGAGTGGAATTCCAAAGATGCATCCAATAAGTGCGAGCGCTCCTCAATGTGAAGGTCCAAAGAGCCAATCTCCAATGTCGCTCCTCCGTCCAATAGATGTAACATGTACACAACAAGAAGGAAACAACAATGAAAGAGTGACCCATCCAATATGCGTATTTGAGGATGGCTCAAAGAGAAGGAGTTCACCTTATGAATGTTCCCGAAGATGTTGGAGTTGCACATCATGTATGCCTTCACACAACCAATATGTCTCATGACGTTAATGCCTTGTGAATCCTTCAAAATGAAATGACATGACAAACACTCGGAAAAACAAATGAGGTTAGCTGATGTAGGGCGGAACCCTACGTGGACGATCTTTCACGTTTGGAGCGGATCCTACGGGGGAATCACGAAGAACGAGCGGAAGAACACGAGGAAATCACGGGGAGGAACGAGGGAAAACACTCAACCAACAAGGAATCGGTCACACAAATGCTAGATCAAAGAACACAAAGAGATACATGATTCAAGGTCAACAAAGGACGATACAAGCGGTAGCCGTTCTTCTCCGTGAGGAGGTCTTGATGATGGTCTTCTCCAAAGGGAGGTCTTGAATCCAAGGTGGATCTTCTCGAAGAGGGGCCTCGGTCTCTCGTGGAGTAGATCCGATGTGGATGATGAAGCTCTATCTATGAGCTAAATCAACGCTTACCTTAAAAAGAGGAAGGGATGAAGTATATATAGTCTCGGGGCGAAGGGGTACAAGGGACAAGTCCGGATGCCTTTGTGACGGGGAGGCGGATGTCCGGGCGTCGGGCCGGATGTCCGGGCTTTCCCGAGACGCCGGATGTCCGGGCTAGGGGCGGATGTCCGGCTGGCGAATCAGTTCGGCCGAATCGGGTGCGGGCGCCGATTTCGGGCGAGTGGCGGATATCCGGGTCTTCGTGGGAGGCGGATGTCCGGGGCCTGAAAGGCGGATGTCCGGGCCCGTAGTCTTCTTGGCAGCTGTGATGGGAGCGGATGTCGGGCTCGGGCGGATGTCGGGCTTATGGAAGGGCCGGATGTCCGGGCGGGGCGGATGTCCAGGGCAGTAACATCTGGCTCTTCTTCCTTCTCCTCTTCCATGCTTCCAGCGCATGCTTGGCCTTGGTCCTTGGGCTCTCCATGGTCTCCTCGGGTGTACCTGAGTATGCACAAGGTCCGCGCTTGAAGTAGCATCCATGTCTTACATGCGGAAGGGAAGATTCGAGAAAGGAGCGAGTTCACCTTAGGTCCAATGGCGCATAGTCGAGGTCTCATCTTATGTATCCTTGGGGCTTGGAGAGTAGATGGAGTGTACATGGGGATTTAGCGGCAGGATGCTCGCATCATCTCCCTCCCTTGGGAAAGATCCGACCTCGGATCGTGATCCTCATCACCATGGAAGCGGTTGTCGTGAGCGGACTTGTAGTTGGACGAAGTGGAAGACATGGCGCAATCCAAGTGGTCCAAAGTGTCGCCGGAGTGATAGACATGCAAAAAGAGCAAACACAAGAAACACTCGGAAATACAATGTTTAGCGCACACAAAGTGTCCATCACGTAAGAATGAGTCCGTCTGCGGCAAGATTGTTCATGACAAAGTACATGAAGCTTAGCAAGATGATATGGAATGAGATGTAAAGCATTCATGGGAGCAAAAGCATTCAATGTGCACACAATTGTGTTATGAGTATGAGCAATGCAACCACGGTGCAATATGATGTCATAATGGGATGGTGCATCAAAAGCATGAACATAGCAATGGATGCTCAATATGTGAATGTCATCATGCAATTGATGGAGGACCATATGATCATGATGTATGAAAATGCCATCAAGGAAGATCACAACAAATTTGCTAAGGAAGTGAACAAGCTCAAATATCATGGATGACATGGGAATACAAGATGCAACAAGGCAATCATAATGTGTGTCAATCCATGCATAGGGTGCAAACTTGTGGTGAGAATGATATGTCCATCGAGCATGACATGTATGAGCACAATCAACAAATATGGAGGTGTTGGTATACCAATGCTCGATGTTGTGGCAAGAGTGGAAAACGAAGGTGCATCCAATAAGTCCGCGCTCCTCAATGTGAAGGTCCAAAGAGCCAATCTCCAATGTTGCTCCTCCATCCAATAGATGTAGCATGTAGACAACAAGAAAGAAACAACAATGAAAGAGTGACCCATCCAATATGCAAACTTGAGGATGGCTCAAAAAGAAGGAGTTCACCTTATGAATGTTCCCAAGATGTTGGAGTTGCACATCATGTATGCCTTCACACAACCAATATGTCTCATGACGTCAATGCCTTGTGAATCCTTCAAAATGAAAGGACATGACAAACACTCGGAAAAACAAATGAGGTTAGCGGAAGTGCCAAACCTATCATTCGTGTGGTAAGATACCGAACAAGTGTATGCATCATGCTCATCATAAGAAAGTACAAGGGAGCATTTCATAGTATGGAGGCATATGATGCAAGAACAACCAAATGCAATAGGCGCATTCAACCAAGCATGCATCACAAGTAATATGTCAAAGTCTCCAAGATCAATAAGCATAGTATGGTTGCACTCAATACAAGTGGATATGAGAGAGGCAACTAATGGACACAAGAGACAATGATCAAGATATATCATGTGAGAGGCATGAGCATATATGTCATCAACCCAAGAAAGCAAGTAATAGTGGAACATGGGTGATGCAACATAGCAAGCAATCCTATCAATCAAGTGAAGCAAGCTAGTAGTGCGAAGATGCAGCGTACTAGAAGTAATCAAGGCAATCATGTCATGGGTGCAAATAGTGTGCATGAATAATTCACATTTCATAGCACAAGCATGAAAGCAAGATATGAGCAAAATAGCATCAATAGCATGGGGCACATGATAAACATGGCAAAAGCAACAAGGATCTCCACCAAGCATGCAAATACACATAGGAGTAGCATAATGGTGAATCATGGGTATATGCAAGCAAGGGTCACAATTTCATGGCAAAGGCATAGGAGTAAAAATAACATGCAAAGTGAACACGGGAAAATGAGCATAAGTTGACAAGTGATAAATAGCCCATAGCCGTGTGAGAGCCAAGTAGAAGAGGTGCGCGTAGTCCTTGCGCGAAGGGAAGCGTGGTAAGGATAGTCCACGGGATCCCAAAGCATCGTTGCTCTCAAGAGCTCGTTTAAATCAACTCATGGGATTGAGGCGTTGGCGAGTATATGTGCGTACCTACACAAAACAAAGACAAAGGAAAAATTGTGTATGCGTGGTAGATGTATGCATCATCCATCATGATGCATACGTGCGTGTGTTTGTTAGCACAAAATATCAATGCTCAAATAAATGAGATCGTGATATAGAAACATGTCATCCATCATGAGAGGTTTGTTATTATGTATAGCATAATGGAGACTCAAATTGTGTAATGCATCATGAGGAATATGTAGAGCATTGTTATTCATGGGAAGCATATGGTGCACACAAGTATGGGAATCATGCAATGAATAGGATGGATCAAATTCTCCTAACATTTATGAGGAAACTATGGGGGTCTCCTCATGAGCAATAGCGGAAACATCACATGGAGAAAATGGACAACATCCAAAACAATGCATATCCGAAGCTAGGAGGGCATGGCATGGCATATGAGATAAAGGATGCAAAGGGAGCATATCAATATCATCACAAGAAAAACAAATGCCAATAACCATGAGCTTGTCATCTATGCCAGATGTGCAAATTGGGTTTATTTTAATGGCATATGCATAGTCACTATGAAGAGATTGCAAATAAGACATATGATGGATCTCATGCATAGCATATGACAAGTCAAGCGGATTAGCAAACATGATGTGACCTAAAGAATTGTCACAAGAAATCTTATGTAACATGGCATCACAACTAATAGACTCCACATGAGAATCATCATATTCATCATAAATGGGCAAATCATCACATGGGAAATCATACTAGCATGAAGCATGGTACTAGGTGGATCAACATCATGCAAGCAATCAATCTCAAGAATGTCCACTAGTGGGACTAGAGCATCACCGTCACCTATGTTACCTTTGTCATTCCACTCAAGTGGTGTAGGTGAGGTGGGAAAGACCAAATGGTGGTCATCTTCATCTTGATGGAACCATGTGGGGGGTGCATCATATTTCACCATGGCCATCGTCTTGTCCAAAGGGAGGACTAAGTCGTCGAGATCGGCAGCGTCATCATAAATGGGACCTAGCACCAAATGAGAAGACATAATAGAGGTAGAGGTCAAGTTGTTAGAAATGCAAATGGCCTCACTAGACCTATCAACTATCTCACTCTCTCTATGTGGTGGTTCACTCACTCCCTCAAAATAGGTGCACTCAAACTCACGTATGGTGGAGTCACTCATCTCACACAAGTGGTGGTTGTGGCTCTCCTCACATGGGAATTGGGGCAGCTCATATATGAGGCTAATGGTGAAGTCACTCTCACTCTCAATATGGTGGCAAAAGTCACTAAAGTCATCGGACGTCGCCGTGGTCGAAGGGAAAATCCCATGCTCAACCGTCTCGTAGTCGTCGTAGTGGATGAAGGCCGAAGATGGCACATCATCGCTCTCGTCGTGGATGAAGGACGAAGATGGCACAACATCACTCTCGCCTCCTAAGATGGAAGCATCATCCTTGCTCGCCACCTTGTCGCTTGCCTCCAAAGCTTGGTCCTTGAAGGTCTCCGTAGTTGTACTTGTCGCCGCACCATCTTGAAAAAGAGTCAAGGTAGACTCGGCATCATCAATGCCACAAAGAGGGATGGCGGTGAAGTTGCACTTGGGAGCATCGTCTTGGAGCTTGTCGGGCTTGGACATCGTGGTGGTACTAGCCTCATGCTTGTTGTAGAGCTTGGTCTCCACGAAGTTTGCTTGGGGTGGAGAAGCGTTGGCCTTCATGAGTTCTTGTTCCGCCTTGAGAGCACCAATGTAGTAGTCGTCGATGGACTTGTAGTTCTCGAGGGAGATGGTCTTGGAGATGTCGTTGTGCAATCCCATCATGAAGTGGAACTTCATTGACCTGGGTCGCCCACGGCTGCTCGTCAAGGCAATCTTCATCTCCTTGAAGTATGTGTCGATGGACTTGGATCCTTGGATGGTGTTCTCCAATTGGCGTCGAAGTTGTTCCTGTAGGTTGGAGGCACGAACTCTCGCCGCAAAGCTCTCTTCATCTTGGACCAACTCATCTCGTAGTGATGAGGACATCAATACCATTGTTACACCCACAGCCCCCTTGCTATACATCTTGGACCAATTACTAGAGCTCGCGACGCCAATTGAATTATCGGTACTTTCGTTTCTTGGTAACGATTCCAATGTTCATGAGAATATGATGCTGCCTAAATTGGATACATTTGTTTTGCTTACAAATGAAGGGCCTACCATGGACAAGAAAGATGAACCTTGGAGCAAGTTCAAGCATGGAGATGTTGGCATGCGCAAGGGGAACAAGAACGGAGTTACAAGTGATGATTCCAGGACTTTGAAGCCACCCTAATGAGTGCATGAGGCCTTGGACGAAATATACAAGATGCCACTTCATAATATTCGTCCATAGGCTATTCTAGGTGCTGCGTCACCTTATTATTGGGCCAGGCCATTGTTATTTTGAAATACTTAAGTATAGGCTGTTTTTAGAGTCCGTATGTGTGGGGAAACAAGAGTTAGGGTTGATTTGGACCCCTCCACCAAGGGCCACGAAATTCCCCTCTTCCTCCATATATACAGCCCTTAGGGCACCGTTTAGACCTTGGGTTTTGTTTAGATTAAAAGTTAGCCATAGCTGCAACTTCGTGCCCGTTTGTGTTCAACGACCGCACCAAGGCGTCCACAGAACCCCACCTTGATCAATAAAGCTTTCATCTTATATTCGCAATATCCAGATTGCAATCTCAGTTTCTTGCTTGTTCTTCGTTTGCTCGCAGGAAATGACCCTCGTGGTCGAGTTGATCGTGCTCGGCGTGGTCAATAACCTCTCGGAGTTGGTTTAGCGATTGCTAAGGCGCGACGTCTCGCATGACGTTCGTAGTCGGATCGTCAAAGTCGACTTCCTCCAAAGCGAAAACCACATCTCATCGAAAGACGGGACACCTTTGTCTCTATCAAGTGGTATCAGATTTCCAGGTTGCTCGGTGAGATTTTACAGTTTTAGTAGTTTAGATCGAGTCTGTTCTTCATACCTAAAGTCCACGAAAAAGCCACAAAAAAATTAGGGTTAGTTCATCATATCCAACCAATCTGAGCCTTTGCATAATCTTTTTAGGGTTTTGCTTTGTTGAATTTGCGGTTGCATCGTCGTGTCTAGTTGCTGGTCTTAGCGTCTAGTCTTTTAGAGTTTCGAGTTCGGTCATAAGTTGTCACGCCGCCACCGCACCATCATCATCGCCTCGCCACCTACCACCACCGCTCCGAATCCGTATCCATAGACCACCACCAATCCGTGTCCGTATACCACCACCGATCCATATCCATATACTACCACCGCTACCACCACCACGCCATATACCACCACCATATATCCAATCCGAGTTCCTTGCATATTAGGGTTGTTTTCGAGATCCATCTAGTTTCCGATTCGTGTTTCGATGCTTGGAGTAGGTTTGGAAAAAAAAAGAGTCCGAAACCACCCTTCGTTTAGGCCCAAAATTTTTCGAAAACGCACTTGTCGAAAAATTTTCCGCTATCCTGCTTTAAGTGTTTCTAAGTGTATTGAGACAATTAGCGTTATAGAAAGTTTTTTGACCCGTTTCAGTTTTTGGGTCCGGCGATCGAAAAAAAAATATTTGGTCGAAAAATTTCGTGCCCATCTGTCGGTTTGACCTCGGAAGAGTTTTGAGACACTCGCCATTATAGTGATTTTTCAAAAAAAAAAAAAAAAAAAGGCGAAAAAATCCAGATTGTGCTTTTCCCTTGTTTACGTGCAGCGCCGTGATTTTGTTAGTGTTCTAGGCTCGCGTCTCTAGCACGGTCTAGCCTAGGACCAGACAAAGATCGTCAAATCGTTGAGCGTTTATTCAACTTTGCATCTCTGAATTGATTATTGCTAACCTTTTTTTGCTACCATATTATAAGCCTTCCCAGCTCCACATACATCTACATCGTGCGTTTGACTCTCCACAGTAATCGCTCTATCCAAGCTTTGAGAGTTTTGACTACATCGGTTGCCGATCACCTTTCTTCTTTGGGTAAGAACTGGTAAGAATTTGAGATTTGCTCGACGGATTTGTGATCGTCACCACACCACCACCACCACTTCCTAGTAGTCTGTCAATCATATTCTTGTGTGTTTCTATTGCTGCTAACCATGGCAGGATCACAAGCCGCATTTAGACCGACCGGGAGAACATGACAAACAAAGCGCTACATGATAAGTTTCAACAAATGATGAGTGGGCGGGTGGACGATGTGCTAAATAGATTTGAAGAGGCCATGGAGAAGATAGATGGCATTGAGAAGGCGTTGAAACAAAGCTCGATAACAAGTTTAATGAATTGCTCATGGCGTCTACCACCACCACTACCGCTGCACCTAACGCACCTCTACTACAACAACACGGACTACCTCCACATCGCGAAACAGCCCTCCATGAGCTTCCGTGTCCCTCTTCACTGGCCAAGCTCTTTGGTGCTGTTGATACTACATGGCTCCTGCTGCTGCGGTGGGGAGGATGATTATGTGAGAGCTTACGAGGATGAGGTTGATCAACATCGAACTACGTGCAACCACCAGCACCACAACCACCGTGTCGTCCACATGCAAATAATGGCAATGTTGGGCTCCCCTTGTGCGAGATCATGACCATCTCCCTAAACTGAAATTGAATATTCCACCATTTGAGGGTAGATATGTTCCGATATATATCTTACTTGGGAATTAGAAACTGAACAACGATTTACATGTTTACAATATCCCGAGGAGAGACGTGTTCTGCTGCTGTTTGTGCTTTCACTAGCTTTGCATGTGTTTGGTGGTCTGAACATTGTAGATTATATCCTGTTCCACTACTTGGGCTGCTTTGAAAACTGCTATGCGTACTCGTTGGGTTCCACCATATTATCAGCGTGAATTACTTCAAAAATTGCAGCGCTTAAGACAAGGAAAAATTCGGTGAAGAATATTATCAGGAATTACAAACTGGCTTGATTAGATGTGGTATTGTTGAGGAGAATGAAGCTATGCTTGCACGTTTTACGGGTGGATTAAATAGAGATTCAGACCATTCTAGACTACAAGGATTATAATAATATCACTCGATTATTCCATCTTGCTTGTAAAGCTGAGCGTGAAGTGCAGGATCGGCGTGCCTTGGCGGACTAACTTTTCTGCAGGTCGACCTTCATCATGGACACCACGTGCATCATCTACTTCCACGTTCTACTACACCGCACCTCCGCTGCTGCCACCTCCAACCGTGATACAAGAAAGCAGGCACAACCACCACTATCTCGCCAAGAGTACACCTCTTGGGCCTACAGAGCTCTTCTTCTTCCATGGCGTCAACAGGGCACACAAGTGATATTATTTGTCGTCGTTGTAAGGGAAGAGGACATTTTCGAGAGAATGCCAATCTCAGCGTGTGATGATTGCTACGAGGATGGTGGGTATGAGTGCGCTAGTGACTATGATGAAGAGACTTTGGCTCTTATTACACATGAAGAACACGGTGGAGATGATTACGATCCCGAGACGCAATACATGGCTGTTGAAGATCTTTGACAGTATGAATGTTTAGTTGCTCAACGTGTTTTGAGTGTGCAGGTTACACAAGCTGAGCAAAATCAGAGGCATAACTTGTTCCATACAAAGGGAGTTGTGAAGGAACGTTCTATTCGCGTCATCATAGATGGAGGGAGCTGCAACAACTTGGCTAGCATGGATATGGTGGAGAAGCTTTCTCTCACCTCAAGACCACATCCACATCCTTACTACATCCAATGGTTCAACAACAGCGGCAAGGTTAAGGTAACACGTCTTTGTTACGTGTGCATTTTAGTATCTCTACATATGCTGATTATGTTGATTGTGATGTGGTACCTATGCAAGCATGTTCCTTATTACTTGGTAGACCATGGCAATTTGATAAAAATTCTGTACACCATGGTAGAAACAATCAGTATACTCTTGTTCACAAGGATAAAAATATTACTTTGCTTCCTATGACTCTGATTCCATTTTGAAAGATGATACTAATCGAGCTAATAAAGCAAAACAGGAGAAAATAAGAGTGAAAATCAGATTGTGGCAAAAGAATTTGAGCAACAAATGAAGCCTAATAATAAACCATCTAATGTTGCTTCTGAAATTAAACTGAAAAGTGCATGTTTATTTGCCACCAAATCTGATATTGATGAGCTAGATTCTAGCAAATCTGTTTGCTATGCTTTTGTGTGCAAAGAGGCATTATTTTTATTCGAGGACGTGCTTTCCTCTTTGCCCCTAACTGTCACTAACATTTTGCAGGAGTTAAGCTAACGTCTTCCCACAAGGCGTGCACCGGATTACCACCTATTCGAGGAATTGAGCATCAAATTGACTTAATTCCGGTGCATCGCTACTACAACCGCGCACCATATCGTACCAATCCGGAGGAGACGAAGGAGATTATCGTCAAGTACAGGAGCTGCTCGACAAAGGTTATATACGCGAATCTCTTAGTCCTTGTGCTGTTCCTATTATACTAGTGCCTAAAAAGGATGGTACGTCGGCGTATGTGTGTTGATTGTAGAGGCATTAATAATATTACTATTCGTTATCGTCATCCTATTCCTAGGCTAGATGATATGCTTGATGAATTGAGTGGCTCTACAATATTCTCCAAAGTTGATTTATGTAGTGGATACCATCAAATTCGTATGAAATTGGGAGATGAATGGAAAACAGCATTTAAAACTAAGTTTGGATTATATGAGTGGTTAGTCATGCCTTTTGGGTTAACTAATGCACCTAGTACTTTCATGAGATTAATGAGCGAAGTTTTACGTGCTTTCATTGGACGATTTGTGGTAGTTTACTTTGATGATATACTGATTTATAGCAAATCTTTGGAAGAACATTTGGAACATTTACGTGCTGTTCTTAATGCTCTCGTGATGCACGTTTGTTTGGTAACCTTGGGAAGTGCACCTTTTGCACCGACCGAGTATCTTTTCTTGGCTATGTTGTTACTCCACAGGGAATTGAAGTTGATAAAGCCAAGATTGAAGCTATTGAGAGTTGGCCGCAGCCCAAAACGGTCACACAAGTGAGGAGTTTTCTTGGACTCGCTGGTTTCTATAGGCGTTTTGTGAGAGACTTTAGCACCATTGCTGCACCTCTCAATGAGCTTACAAAGAAGGATGTGCCTTTTGTTTGGGGTACCGCTTACGGGAAGAAGCCTTCACGGTATTGAAAGATAAGTTGACACATGCTCCTTTACTCCAACTACGACTTTAATAAGACTTTTGAGCTTGAATGTGATGCTAGTGGAATTGGATTAGGAGGTGTGTTATTACAAGATGGCAAACCTGTTGCATACTTTTACGAAAAATTGAGTGGGCCTAGTCTGAACTATTCTACTTATGACAAAGAATTATATGCTCTTGTTAGGACTTTAGAGACATGGCAACATTATTTATGGCCCAAAAATTTGTTATACATTCGATCATGAATCTTTGAAACATATTAAAAGTCAAGCTAAACTGAATCGTAGACATGCTAAATGGGTTGAATTCATTGAGACTTTCCCTTATGTCATTAAACACAAGAAGGGTAAAGAAAATGTTATTGCTTGATGCTTTGTCTAAATCGCTATACTATGCTTTCACAACTTGACTTCAAAATATTTGGTTTGGAGACCATCAAAGATCAATATGTGCATGATGCTGATTTTAAAGATGTAATGCAGAATTGTAAAGAAGGAAGAACATGGAACAAGTTCGTTATTAATGATGGTTTTGTGTTCCGTGCTAACAAGCTATGCATTCCTGCTAGCTCTGTTAGTCTTTTGTTGTTGCAGGAGGCGCATGGAGGAGGATTAATGGGACATTTTGGCGTCAAGAAGGCGGAGGATATACTTGCTACACATTTCTTTTGGCCAAAGATGAGGCGGGATGTTGAGCGTTTTGTTGCTCGCTGCACTACATGTCAAAAAGCTAAGTCACGACTCAATCCTCATGGTTTATATATGCCTTTGCACTGTGCCTAGTGTTCCTTGGGAGGATATATCTATGGACTTTGTTTTAGGTTTACCTCGAACAAAGAAGGGAGGATAGCATATTTGTTGTCGTGGATAGATTCTCGAAAATGGCACACTTTATACCATGTCATAAAAGCGATGATCTTTGTTAATGTTGCTGATTTGTTCTTTATGAAATTATTAAACTTGCATGGTGTGCCAAATACTATTGTTTCAGATCGTGATACTAAATTTCTTAGCCACTTTTGGAGATGTTTATGGGCTAAGTTGGGGACTAAACTGCTTTTTAGTACTACTTGTCACCCCAAACTGATGGACAAACTGAAGTAGTCAATAGAACATTGTCTACTATGCTTAGGGCTGTTTTGAAGAATAATAAGAAAATGTGGGAAGAATGCTTGCCTCATATTGAATTTGCTTATAATCGTTCATTGCATTCTACTACTAAGATGTGCCCTTTTGAAATTGTGTATGGCTTCCTACCTCGTGCACCTATTGATTTGTTGCCTCTTCCATCTTGGGAGAAGGTTAATTTTGATGCTAAGGAACGTGCTGAATTGATTTTAAAATGCATGAGTTAACTAAGGAAAACATTGGCGTATGAATGCTAAATATAAACTTGTTGGAGATAAGGGTAGAAAACATGTTGTCTTTGCACCGGAGATCTTGTTTGGTTACATTTGCAGATTTGAAGATTTTGGGGTTAGTCCCACTTTTAACATTGCAGATTTGAAGCCTTATTTGGGTGAGGAAGATGAGCTTCCGTCGAGGACGACTTCATTTCAAGAAGGGAGGATGATGAGGACATCAATACCATTGTTACACCCACAGCCCTATTGCTATACATCTTGGACCAATTACTAGAGCTCGCATGACGCCATTTGAATTATCAGGTACTTTCGTTTCTTGGTAACGATTCAATGTTCATGAGAATATGATGCTGCCTAAATTGGATACATTTGTTTTGCTTACAAATGAAGGGCCTACCATGGACAAGAAAGATGAACCTTGGAGCAAGTTCAAGCATGGAGATGTTGGCATGCGCAAGGGAACAAACGGAGTTACAAGTGATGATTCCAGGACTTTGAAGCCACCCTAATGAGTGCATGAGGCCTTGGACGAAATATACAAGATGCCACTTCATAATATTCGTCCATAGGCTATTCTAGGTGCTTTCGTCACCTTATTATTGGGCCAGGCCATTGTTATTTCGAAATACTTAAGTATAGGCTGTTTTAGAGTCCGTGTGTGGGGAAACAAGAGTTAGGGTTGATTTCGGACCCCTCCACCAAGGGCCACGAAATTCCCCCTCTTCCTCCATATATACAGCCCTTAGGGCACCGTTTAGACCTTGGGTTTTGTTTAGATTAAAGTTCGCCATAGCTGCAACTTCGCGTACTTCGTTTGTGTTCAACGACCAGACAAAGGCGTCTCAGAACCCCACCTTGATCAATAAAGCTTTCATCTTATATTCGCAATATCCAGATTGCAATCTCAGTTTCTTGCTTGTTCTTCGTTTGCTCGCAGGAAACAGACCCTCGTGGTCAGGTTGATCGTGCTCCGGCGTGGTCAATAACCTCTCGGAGTTGGTTTAGCGATTGCTAAGGCGCGGCGTCCTCGCACGTTAAATGAGTCGGATCGTCAAAGTCGACTTCCTCCAAAGCGAAACCACATCTCATCGAAGACGGACACCTTTGTCTCTATCAGTAGCACTCAAGAAGGTGTGTGAAGCCACCATGTCGGCGTGGTCGTGGAAGTTTCTTGTGGCGCGCACTTCACTTGATCTTCGGAGGAACTTGATGTAGCTTGAGATAGTCGTCCATTAAGCGCTCCCACTCGAGGTACTCTTCGGTTCTTGAGTCCCATAGAAAGGAATCTAAGTGTGTCGATGTCGAAGTCGTAGTAGCTCGTGGAAGTCGCGGACTTGAGCTTGGGAGCTTCTCTTGGCGTAGTCTTGGGGTACTTGTTGGCGAAGATGTCAGAATATCCGGCGAAGATGCCTTGAAGTCGCTTGGCGAAGATGCCAAGGAGATGGTGAAGTCGTTGAGCGGTTGTTGATGTTGAGCTCTTGACCTTCACGTTCTTGTTGATGGCGGTGTCGATGCCGATGTGATCTTGCCGGAGATGGTAGCATGGAAGCATGTGCTCTTGAGCGTCTTCTCGAAGATGAGGAAGATCGCTTGTAGGACTTGATGAGGGCTTTGATCTCCTCCATTTTAGCTTGCATCTTAGGCGTCGTAGTTGTTTTCCATGGCATCGAACTAATCGTGCGTTGTTGTTGTAGACCGAAGATGAAATGCCTTGCCTATCCATCACAAGACTCGAGCAAATATGAGTGGGAAAGAGAAGAACTTATACCAATGTACCTTGAGCGATGTTGAAAATGAATCAAGTTCACTCAAATCACGGACAATGAAATAGCACTATTGGTACCAATCTTGTCGGTTCTCACACCTACACAAGTAAAGCTTATGGAGGAGCTCGGTGAGGATAGTGGCACAAAAATTAATGTAAAATGTTAGCAAGAGTCAATAATGTTGAAAGAGATTCACAAATTCAAGTGAAACAAATGGACCAATAGCAAAGAATGGCACACGGAAACACACACGGATAGATAAATAAATTCGTCAGAAGCAACCAAGGAATGAGCTCAAATGTGGAATCCACCAAAACGCTTTCGTGTTGCACAACTCAAGAGAGCAGCTAACGCGATTGCTCAATAGGCGGATCGACACTTGTGCACAACCTATAAGATGCAAAATGGATAAACTTCTATCCCAAGTATGCTATGTATGTATAGTTCCGGTGTTTCTCTCAAGATGATCCAAGATGATGGGATATGACAATCTTATATGCAATGTGGTATGATGCTATGGCACTTGCTTACAAGCTTCTTTGCTCTTTCTTTTGCTTAAAAGCTTTATTTCTTTTTTTTTCTATGGCCACTTTGCACAATGCACAAACCAAGATAGCAATTGTGTGTATCTGGAGGAACAAACTTGAGACACAATGGATGATATGATACCAATATGATATGGTATGGTATGTAATGGAAGGTATGATCACTAATGTGCACAAGTAACGTTGCTTGCAATACTCAAATGGCTGGTCTCGATAGGCAAATAACGCAAAAAGTAAGGCTAGGGTTAACAATGCAATGGCAAGGGGAATATACAATGGAGGGATACCACGATACCAAGATGATATGGAGGTTACCGTCCGTGATGATGAGTAGCGGTGTTCTTGATGTAGATACCAAGATGATGGAGACTTGATGGGGCGGAACCCTCGTTAGGCGATCTTTCACGTTGGAGCGGATCTCACGGGAAACACGAGGAACACGCTGAAGAACACGAGGGAAAACACGGGAAAGCGAGAGAGAATGCACTCAACCGACAAGAAATCAATCACACAAGTACTAGATTATCGAATACATAGAGTGGCACAAGATTCGAGATCAACAAAGGTAAGGATACACGAGTAGCCGTTCTTCTCGAGAGGAGGTCTTGATGGGTCCACCCTAGAAGGGGGTCTTGAATCCGCTTTGGGGATCTTCTCCAGAGGTCCTGATCTCCGAGGAGAAGTAGCCAAATGGATGAGCAAAACTCTCTCACCTAAACACGAAGCTAATCCAAAGCTAACCCTCACTAGGAGGAGGAAGAAGTATATATAGTGCTAGTACAAGTTGGGGCGAGTTGGAGGGGGTACATGGGCCCTTGGCCCGTTTCACTGCATTACGTAAATAGCCGGATGTCTGGGTCAGCCCGGATGTCCGGTTTCCATGAGGCGTCGGACAAGTCCAGCTACAGCGGCCGGGATGTCCTGCTGGCCATGGCAACGCTTTCGGCCGACCTCGGAGAGGAGCCGATTTGAGCCAGTCGGATATCCGGCTCTCGTGAGACGCCG
>JAHIAM010001193.1:0-34567 GCA_021605205.1 Aegilops longissima | reverse complement strand
TTGCATCAATGCCATGTTTATCTTGTTTTGCTCATATCTTCTAGGTCAGAGTCTCAATTTAATGAACTTTATATGTAACTTGACTAGAATTTTGTGTAGATCATCGTGGTGCATCTTAACTTGCTGTTTAACAACTTGAACATAAGGTTTATTCAGATCTGGACCAATTTCGAAATTTGCATATGAGGACTTACCGAATTGTTATATGTTGTTCCCTGCCTCATTTAAACTTGCTTTGATGTGTTGCTCTTGTTTGCATCATCTCTTGCCATGAGTAGCTTCATGTAGCTTTGTCATGCATCATGCTTGTTGTGCATCATGTCTTGTCTATGTGTGGTGTGTTTACCATGTTGTGTGCTTCTTCTTGTTAGTTCCTGCTTGCTATGATCGTGAGGATTCGCTCGCTCACGCTTGGTCTCGGCTTCATCCGCTCATCTTCTTCATGGACTCGTTCTTCTTCCTTATGGATTTCAGCAAGATGACCGCTACCTCGGATCTCACTACTATCATTGCTATGCTAGTTGCTTCGTTTTCGCTATGTCTGCGCTACCTATCACTTGCTGCTCAAGCCTCCCAAATTGCCATGAACCTCTAACCTTGTCACCCTTCCTAGCAAACCGTTGTTTGGCTATGTTACCGCTTGCTCAGCCCTCTTATAGCGTTGTTAGTTGCAGGTGAAGATGAAGTTTGTTCCTTGTTGAACATGGAGATGTTGTTCCTTGTTGAACATGTTTACTTGTTGGGATATCACAATATATCTATTATTTAATTAATGCATCTATATACTTGGTAAAGGGTGGAAGGCTCGGCCTTATGCCCGGTGTTTTGTTCCACTCTTGCCGCCCTAGTTTCCGCCATATCGGTATTATGTTCCCGGATTTTGCGCCCTAACGCGGTCGGGTGATTTATGGGACCCCTTGACAGTTCTTTTGAATAAGACTCTCCAAAGAAGGCCCAACATTGGTTTTACCATTTGCCTCACCTACCCCCTTTTTTCCCTTGGGTTCCTGAGCCCAAGGGTCATCTTTATTTTAGCCCCCGGCCGCTGCTCTTTGAGTGTTGGTCCAAACGGCAGATCATGGGCCACCACGGGCAACTCGAGGGCTGGTTTTACTCAGAGGCTGACTCATCCGGTGCCCCGAGAACGAGATACGCGCACTCCTATCGGGATTTGTCGGCACATTGGGCGGCTTTTGCTGGTCTTGTTTTATTGCTGTCGAATGTCTTGTAGCCGGATTCCGAGACTGATCGGTCTTCCCGGGAGAAGGAATATCCTTCGTTGATCGCGAGAGCTTATCATGGGCTGTTGGGACACCCCGCAGGTATAAACTTTCGAGAGCCGTGTCTCATGTTATGTGGCGATGGGAATTTGTTAATATCCGTTGTAGTAAACTGAAGCAAACTCTTCTAAAATACACCAACCGTAGCGAATCATGAGTGTCTCTTTTCGGGTTGATCGAGAGGAGAACACGGTTTCTAGGTTATGTCCGACGAAGTAGGAGTTCAGGATCACTTCTTGATCATTACTAGTTGACGCACTGCCTTTGTTTCTCTTCTCGCCTCATTTATGTATGTTAGCCACCATATATGCTTAGTCGCTGCTGCAACCTCACCACTTTACCCCTTCCTTTCCCTTTAAGCTTTGCTAGTCTTGATACCCATGGTAATGGGATTGCTGAGTCCTCGTGGCTCACAGATTACACACCACCAGCAGTGTACAGGTTTATATGATCATGACGTGAGAGCGATGTTTGCTTGTTTTGGAGTTCTTCTTCCGCTTCTTCTTCGATCAGGGATAGGTTCCGTGTCGGCAGCCTGGGCTAGGTGGTGGATGTCGCTTGAGTTTCTTTATGTTTCATCCGTAGTCGGATGTTGATCTTATGTATGTGATGTTGATGTATTCTTGTGGCATTTGTGCCTTATGTATGTATCCCCATCTATTATGTAATGTTGATGTAATGATATCCACCTTGCAAAAGCGCTTCAATATGCGGTCTATCCTTGGTGGGACCTTCGAGTTCCTTTTGGATAGGGTCGATATTGGGCGTGATAAGTTGGTATCGAGCCTCGATCGACCCTAGGAGCCCCTTGATTGATCGTGTAGTTTGGCCGTTGTTGAGTCTAGAAGAAAACTATTTTCTGAGTCTAGTTATATCGAGAGTAGGAATTCTTTTACCCTCAGCCCCTTCGTCGCTTCCGTGAGGAATCTTGACGAGGTGTTTTGAATTACTCTTCACGCTCAAATTTTTCTTTAGGATCATGTGGTTAGTGTCATGAGTTGTCCATCCTCTTTGTCCGGTGCATTTTCGTCAAGGCGATTCACCATCTTCATCTTTGCAAGTTCAATCCTCGCTTGTTTTATTTTCCCACCCACCCACCCTTTTTCTTCTCGGAACCGAGTCCGTAATCGAGTATCCATCCTACTCGTGCAAAGTCTTTTCATTCTTTTCAACCGTGTTTTCTTCAAGATATTCGCCGGTTCCCTTCCAAGTTGCCTTTGTTTTCCCGCCTCCCACCCTTTTCTTCCCGGAGTTCGAGTCTCTTTTCGAGCATCAATTTCATTCGACGGAGCCCTTCAGCCTTCCTCATCATTTCAACCGTGAATTCTCGCCTCGCTCACATTCTTCATCTCTTTCTTTTCCCGTGGATTCAATTCAAGTTTTTTTCCGAGTTGATCACATTCTTTTCCTTGGTTAGTGTTTTCCTGCTCGCTCGCCTCTCGCCAATTTATCCTTCCGAGTGTTCAAGACATCTCAGAGATCCGCTCTGTTCGAATTAATTCGAGGTTGTCACCTCACCAAATATTTCAATTGTTCGTGCATCATCTATCTATTCAACATCCTTTTCAACGGTGTTTTTTTTCAAAGGCCCTAACCCATGTGTCTTTTCCTGTGATCTTACCCGACTTCTATTTCCCGAGTTATTCTCAATTCTTTTCAAGTTTGACGAAGAATGAATTTCATCACCACATGCCTTTTCCAAGATCGATTTCAAATTCTTTTCATTGTTGCCTCAACCTCTTCGCTTTTCGCTTCCTCGGAGTGCCTTAACAATTTTGGTGGTGTTTTCCTCATCATTTGAAGATTGAAGAGTTTTCTCAAATCTTGCCCGCTCACTCAAGATTCATGGTTCTAGCTTCATGTTATCCCTCTAATTATTCCATTTGTCGATATTCTTTCCTTACCCATCCGAGTATATCAGAGTTGTTTTCCGCTTCTTTTCACCGGAGGCCATCGCTCCACAAGAATTCTTCGTCTCACATTTCAGCCACTGCTATCCAATTATCCCTGCTTCGTCAAGTGTTCTTTAATCAGCTCATGATCTCTTTGTTCTTTGCATCTAAATCCTCTAGTTTATTGGTTCTCCTAATTCTTCCATGTGATTCATACTCTTTCATCACCATTTTCAATTCTTACGGTGGTTCTTTCAGATTCTTTTCCTTTGTTATCATATTCAATTCATTCGCTCTTTTAATCCTACCGTGGTTCATGAAGACCTCCCCAAATTTGGCGGTATATCTCCCTTAATCTTTTCCTAATGTGGACAAGTGATATGCAATCCATTGCTTCATCAATTTAATTGATGAAGGATAAGCATAACGTAATTCTTATTCTTCTTTCATCGAGTTGATTAATTCATTTCTTCGGAGATTGTTCATGATGAATAATCTCTTGGTTCTAAGTGTTTTCATCTTTTTCTTTTCCGGAGTTCAAATTTTCCTCGGCCATTTCGTCGGAACATCCATCTAAATCATCGCAACGCTCATCTTATTCTTTCTTCCTTCATTCTATCTCATCATCCTTTTGTCATGGAGTTCTTCATGGTGGTTCTTCATGATTTAATTCATCCTTCAAGTGTTCATCAAGATTTTGTTGGTGGAGTTCAAGTATCTTTTCTTCTCATCTCGAAGTGCAATTAATTCTTCATTTTCTTCTGAAGTGGAGTTTTGCTTTTCTTCGCTCTTCTCAGTTATCTAATCATTTCCGCTTATGCCGGTTATCACCTCATAATTTCTTGAGATGTTATCCATAAGCCCACAACAAGCTTATTCTTTCGTTGTTGATTTTCTCAACAATTTCGCTCAATCCTTCTTTGTAAGTTCTTGTCATTCCACTATTTCAATTCTTCCGAAGTTTTGTGTCATGTCTTCATCAAGTGTCATTCCATCTTGTGAAGTTCGTGTTCTAGCCCTCCATGTTTCAGACGGAGTGCTTCCTAAATCGCTTTCATTTTATTCGCTTTTTTTTTTTCAATCTAACCACCGTTAGAACGAGTGGTTTCATAGTCTATCCGATTCTCGTCTTTCGATTCTCGCCATTCTCGCTGCTCGCTCTTCTTATCGAGTGCTTTCGATTCTTTGCTTCTTCTCTTGAGTTTTTGTTTCACCTCATCCCTTTTCCTTCCGTTCGGTCCTAAGATCTCGGACGAGATCTCTTGTTAGTGGAGGAGTGTTGTAAAGCACCGGATCCGATGCGCCTGTGTGTCTTCCAGCTTATTCATTGCCTTTTGCCATGTCATGTGCTTGCGTGTTGCACTTTGCCATGTCATCATCTGCATTTCATATCATGTCATCATGTGCATTTCATTTTGCATACGTGTTCGCCCCATGCATCCGAGCATTTTCCCCGTTGTCCGCTTTTGCCATCCCAAGACTCCTATGTCTCCCGCGCCTCTTTACCTCTTTTTCATGTGGGTGTTAAACTTTCTCGAATGGAACGAGGTTTGTCAAGCTGCCTTGGTATAGCACCGTAGACCGCCTCGTCAAGTTTCGTGCCATTTGAGGTCGTTTATACTCCAACGGTTAACCGGTAACCAGAAGCCTCTTTGAGTTGCAGCCCAACACCCTTCCAAAGTGGCCTAAAACCCAGCAAACTCCCTCCATGCTCTCGGTCGCTCGATCACGATCGTGGGCGAAAACCGCACCTCATTTGACTCTCCTAGCTCCCTCTACCTATATTTAGACCTCCTCCAAATTTCTTGCAAACCCTAGTCCTCTTCCTCCCACACCACTGACACGTCTGGCACACTGAGCCCGGCTGAATCACACACACACCTGTCTCACTGGCCTCTCTCCTCCCCACACACATGTCTCATGGGCACGAAGGGCTCACATGAGCCTCACACTGGGTCCATTCACACCACCACGATCATATACCACAGCCCGGCCACGTCACGGCTGAGCTCACTGGGCTGGCTGAGCCTCGCTGCCAGCCCTCGGGTTCACGCCTCACGGCTCACCTGCTGTCTCACTTCTGCCGGAGCACCGCCGCCTGCTCCTGGCCGACCTGCTGGCCTGGCCAAGGCCCGCCGGGCCGCCTCGCCATCCTTGGCCGCCGGGTCTGGGCGCCTCAAGGCCAGAGTCAAGGCGAGCTCCGGCGATTCTCGCCTGATCCGCGCGCTTCTTCACGGGCGAGCTCCATCGCCCCGCCTCCTCCCCTAACTCCGACGAACTCCGCCGCCTCGAATCAAGGCCGCCTGGTCTGATCTCGATCCGCTTGAGGTTGACCCCAAATCCACTAAGCCCCAGATTTTGCATATTTTTTGCTCATGTTCATCATGCCATAACTCTCCGCATATTGCTCCGTTTCGTGCGTGTAATATGTCAAATTTTTTGTCTCGACGAGTACATCATTTCATCTCATTGCATCATTTGCATTTGAGCTCATCTTGATGCCCGAAATGCTGTTGGAAGAGGGCTATGTGATGTTAGTTTCAGATTCTTATCAGTACATGCACTTTTGTCATTTTTGCCATGATTGATGTGTGCATCCTATGAACTTGAGTCCTACATGTGTTTTGTAATATGCCATGCCATCTTTACAGGGGTGTATGCCATGTATTTTTGTGATCTCTGTGGTGACTAGCACAAGCATGCAAACTAGGCTTCATGATGTTGCTGATTTCAGCCCCTGTTCTGCTGATATTTTTATGCCATGTAAACTTGATGCTACCGAGAGATCCATGCTTATTTTGAGATACTTTAGTAAGGATGTTTTGAACATATGGTTATGCTCTATCCATCCATGCCCTTTTTTGCAATTATGGAGTGCCATAGCTTGAGTCAGTCGAGCTCTACTTTTGCTATAAAATGTTTCCTGGCAGGTTGTTTACATGTTATTCAATTTTGCCAAGGTTGTTGTAGTTGATCCGTGTATGCTATGATGTTGTTCTTGCCATGTATAGCTTCTATGCCATGTCTTCTTACTGTGAGTTGCCTTGCCATGCCATGTATTGCTCTGTGGTGAGTGGTTCAAGCTCACCAACATGCCTACTTATTGTTGTTCCTGCCATGTATGAATCTGTAATATAACTTGCCATGTTTACATGGGTTCCATCATATTTTCTGTGCCCTTTTGGCTCATGGTCAGTAAGGGACTTTTGTTATATGCAATTAGTAGATTCATGCCATGCTCTAGTTTGACCTGATAGCTTGCTGTAACATGTTGTTTGATAGCTCTAAACATTGCAACCTGATGTTATTTCCTGATAAGTCTGAAATTGTTATTATTTGCAATCTTGCCATGTCTTTTTGAGCATGTTCTAGTTGTTTTTGGAGATAGCTCAGTGTTCATGTTTTGTAATGCTTTACCTGTAAATCATGTCCATGCCTTTTGTTCTCATGTTGAGGTGCTGTAGCATGTTGTTTTGATGCTTGCAATATGCCTAGTTGCTGTTTTGGACAGATTGTTGTCATGACTTGTATAGGGTGTATGTGTTGAACTGCTGTTCGCTTTTGAGTGTGCTCTATATGAAACTTGCTTGATTTTGCATGTAGTTTCATATTATCATGTTGCATCCTTGTTTTGAGGTGTTTGCTTGATGTTTGTATGCATTTTGCATCAATGCCATGTTTATCTTGTTTTGCTCATATCTTCTAGGCCGAGTCTCAATTTAATGAACTTTATATGTAACTTGACTAGAATTTCGTAGATCATCGTGGTGCATCTTAAATTGCTGTTTAACAACTTGAACATAAGGTTTATTCAGATCTGGACCAATTTCGAAATTTGCATATGAGGACTTACCGAATTGTTATATGTTGTTCCGGCCTCATTTAAACTTGCTTTGATGTGTTGCTCTTGTTTGCATCATCTCTTGCCATGAGTAGCTTCATGTAGCTTTGTCATGCATCATGCTTGTTGTGCATCATGTCTTGTCTATGTGTGGTGTGTTTACCATGTTGTGTGCTTCTTCTTGTTAGTTCCTGCTTGCTATGCGATCGTGAGGATTCGCTCGCTCACGCTTGGTTCGGCTTCATCCGCTCGCCTTCTTCATGGACTCGTTCTTCTTCCTTATGGATTTCAGGCAAGATGACCGCTACCCTGGATCTCACTACTATCATTGCTATGCTAGTTGCTTTGTTCTTTCGCTATGCTGCGCTACCTATCACTTGCTGCTCAAGCCTCCCAAATTGCCATGAACCTCTAACCCTTGTCACCCTTCCTAGCAAACCGTTGTTTAGCTATGTTACCGCTTTGCTCAGCCCTCTTATAGCGCTTGTTAGTTGCAGTGAAGATGAAGTTTGTTCCTTGTTGAACATGGAGATGTTGTTCTTGTTGGAACATGTTTACTTGTTGGGATATCACAATATATCTATTGTTTAATTAATGCATCTATATACTTGGTAAAGGGTGGAAGGCTCGGCCTTATGCCTGGTGTTTTGTTCCACTTTGCCGCCTCTAGTTTCCGCTATATCGGTATTATGTTCCCGGATTTTGCGCCCCTAACGCGGTCGGGTGATTTATGGGACCCCTTGACAGTTCGCTTTGAATAAGACTCTCCAAAGAAGGCCCAACATTGGTTTTACCATTTGCCTCACCTACCCCCTTTTTTCCCTTTGGGTTTTGAGCCCAAGGGTCATCTTTATTTTAGCCCCCGGCCGTGCTCCTTCGAGTGTTGGTCCAAACGGCAGATCAAGGGGCCACCACGGGCAACTCGAGGGCTGGTTTTACTCAGAGGCTGACCTATCCGGTGTGCCCCGAGAACGAGGTACGTGCGATTCTATCGGGATTTGTCGGCACATCGGGCGGCTTTGCTGGTCTTGTTTTATTGCTGTCGAATGTCTTGTAGCCGGATTCCGAGACTGATCGGTCTTCCCGGAGAAGGAATATCCTTCGTTGATCGCGAGAGCTTATCATGGGTTGTTGGGACACCCCGCAGGTATAAACTTTCGAGAGCCGTGCCTGCTGTTATGTGGCGATGGGAATTTGTTAATATCCGTTGTAGTAAACTCAAGCAAACTCTTCTAAAATACACCAACCGTAGCGCGAATCGTGAGTGTCTCTTTTCGGGTTGATCGAGAGGAGAACACGGTTTCGGGTTATGTCCGACGAAGTAGGAGTTCGTGATCACTTCTTGATCATTACTAGTTGACGACTGCCTTTGTTTCTCTTATCGCCTCATTTGCGTATGTTAGCCACCATATATGCTTAGTCGCTGCTGCAACCTCACCACTTTACCCCTTCCTTTCCCTTTAAGCTTTGCTAGTCTTGATACCCATGGTAATGGGATTGTTGAGTCCTCATGGCTCACAGATTACTACACCACCAGTTGCAGTGTACAGTTTTATGGCGATCATGACGTGAGAGCGATGTTTGCTTGTTTTGGAGTTCTTCTTCTTCTTCGCTTCTTCTTCGATCAGGGATAGGTTCCAGTCGGCAGCCTGGCTAGCAGGTGGTGGATGTCGCTTGAGTTTCTGTTTATGTTTCATCCGTAGTCGGATGTTTCTCTTATGTATTGTGATGTTGATGTATTCTTGTGGCATTGGTGCCTTATGTATGTATCCCCATCTATTATGTAATGTTGATGTAATGATATCCACCTTGTAAAGCATTTCAATATGGGTCTATCCTTGGTGGGACCTTCGAGTTCCTTTTGATAGGGTCGATATTGGGCGTGATGTTGAACCACAGCAAATTTAATAAAAGTTGTTCAAAGAGTAACAAGGTGAAAGCAAAGACGGCGGATCAGGCCAAGGGAGCGACAAAGTAGTCGGGCAGGTTGGTGGAGATGGCAGTGCCGGCTGGAGGAGTGGCAGTCAAGTAGTCTCGCCCGATCATCACCTCCGGCAAAGCGGCGCGGCTTATGCTGCGGCTCGCTGTCGGAGGCACGATCAGCCGAAGCCGGCTGGTCGCTTTCACCGTCCCCGCACGACGCCTTCGCCATCCTCCCCTCTTCATCTTCGCCTCGCCCTCGAGGCGATCTCCTCCGCCGAGTCTTCACCTTCCGCTGGTTCAGCCCAACCACTCTCCGGCTGAGCGACGCCACATCATTTACCTCGTGAGCAAAGGCACCGTGTTGGTGTAATCGGCGATCGCCGAGGCGCTGCTGGATGATAGCCGCCGCACCGCCACCAGCTCTTCTTCGCCTCCCGCCGCCAGTACTCACCGGGCCAAGCTCAACCTGTGATACTAGGTCTTGACGAACTCCAGCCGCTACCGGGCGCCGGACCGAGCTGCGAAGCCTTCCAGCCTCGAAGCGCTAATCAGAACCTCCAGCCATTCGCAGCTCGATTAAAAGGGGGAACCGCTTTGTCGGGCCAGAGGGCGGCCAAGCACTTGCGCCCAAGACGCTGAAGTCGGCGGAGCATGCGGTGAGCCGGCCGCAGACGGCCTCGATCGCCGTGTTGCCCTCTAGTGTCCGCTAGCATCCGGCGCGATTCGACCGCTCGCTTGCTGGGCAGCATCGTGGAGGGCCTCATGGCTTGGGTGGCGCGACGGAGTATCCAGGAAGTAATCTGCACAAAGAAGAAAGAAGCAGACAAAGTCAAGACAAATCAGATGACAAGGGCAAGGAGGGTCAAGAAGAAGGCGGCTCACCACAATTAAATCTTCAATCCGCCCATAGTCTTCACTCAGCTTGCTTCGCCGCGGCCAGCTCGCCGCCTCGGTTTCATATTCGCTTTGAGGTTGGCCTCACTGTCTCAAGGCTGCCTTCGTGGTCGCCTTATGGCTCTCCTCCCGGTCGGCCGCTTGGCCAGCGGTCACGTTGCTGGGCTGGGCGGTGCACTCGGCTTCCTTATACGGCGGGCGGTCTGACCCCGCCTACCTTCTCCTCAAGTCAGCATTGGCCCCTCGCAAATATGAAGAAGAAGAAAAAGCAATAAGGAAGAAGTCGGCCCAATCTCGGGACTACACTCAGCAGGCTGACGCCCCCATGTGAGATAAAAATAAAGCACTTACTCCGCTCGAGTCGATCGGCGGTCTTCGCTCATCTCCTGGCCTGGAGTTGAAAGCAGCAGCTGAGATTGTGATATTCCATGAATAGGACGGAGGTGCGAATAAGAACAAGACTACAATCGAAAGTTTATTAAGAGTTCTGTCACCGCCAAGAAATTAACTCGAACTCGGGACTACACTCAGCAGGTACTGACGCTTCGCCGAAAGAAATCAAGAACAATCGACGAAAAGCGGAGGACTCACCCGATGACCGTCTGCTGTGGAGGAACTCTTGATTGTACCACTTCAACGCGGGCGTTCGGGCTCAAGCCGGCTCCGACCTCCTGCGGCCGCCACGCTCAGCTCGGTCGCTCCACTCAGATTTAGCTGCGCTGTCAGCCCAGATCCTCGAGCCGACGAGCTGGTGCTCGCGGGTTTCAAGGTTCGCGCTGAAGTCGCCTCCCCGACCGACGAGACGACGACAGACTGTAAGATCTGCCCCACGGCCGCTCGCCCACCGGGTTGCTTGGCGGCACGCCAAGCCGCTGCCCCGCCTGCTCCAGCCATGCGGTGACGGCGCCGCCCCCTCCAGATTTACCACGCCGCCTCCTCCTTCTCCGCCGCTGGCCGGTTATGCCAGGCCCGGGGGCACTGGATGTCGGGGCTGCAGAGCGAAGAGGGATGACGAGCTGCGGAGGCTGGTTACGCTGCCGCCGCCGCCTCTCCATGGCCGCTGCCTCCGCTCGAGTTTTACGCCAAGGTCGGCTTGCGCCCGCCGACTTCTCCTCGCCTCCCGGGCCGCCTCCGCCTTTGCATCCCACTCTCCCAAGGCCTCCGCTGCATCGCCTGGCCGCTTCTAGGAGATCGCACGGGATCCACGCGGGGGAGCTTGCACTCGGAGCGCCCAACTATGGAGGTGGTAGGGACCCGCCGAGGAAAGCGCGCCTGATTGGCAAATCAAGAAAAGACTTAGAAAACGCTGACCCAAGAGAAAAGAAAGAAAGGTGTGAGAAAATCGACACTTACGCCAAACTACCGCGGCTGCTTCACCACCTTACGGAAGTGGGCCGCCACGGCTGCCCTGGCCCCGCTTGGTCGCCATCGCGAACCTCGGGCTTCTTCGCCGATCGCCAAGAGGGTCGGCGCTGCTCGGCTGCTCTCACTAGGCCACCACGCAGCAGCCGGGCGCGGCAGATGGGCCCGCGCTTTGACGATCGGACGCCGGCCATGCGCGCGGAATAACTTCGCCTCATCTTCATCCGCCAGTCCCCGGTTGCTCGAGCTCGGGGTCACCGCCTCACCGCTTCCTCCTACGACGCCGTTGCCTGTGGTGGCCGCCCCAAGTCAGGTTCGCTAAAATCGCCCGCCACGCTGGGTCGGGCATGAATCGGCGCCCGCCCATGCTCCGGCCGCCGGTCAAGAAGGGGCTCGCCAAAACAAGCCGGTTGGTCAAGAGTCGCCATTATGAACCCGACAACAAGAGAAGAAGAAAAGAAGGGAACTTACCGAGGCGGAGGGTTGGCGCAAGAATACGGCCTGCCGCATCGCCACCTCGTGAGTTTGCAACATGCTAGTTCACCATGTAAGATACCTCGCCCCGAGGCATCTCCTTGGTGCTCAGCCGGCTTGGGTCAAAGTGGCCGCCATCCGGGAGATCATGTGGGTCGGCCTGAAGTGGGAGCACTGCACTCCACGGCGGCTACTGTGTCGGCTCCACCAGGCCTTCCGACCGACCATCACCAGAGCCGGGCGACGCAGCAGCTCTAGCCGGAGACAGGCCCCTGCTCGGTAGGACCATGAAGGCTGCCTCCAGCAAGCGGGCCGCCACGTAAGCCGGGCAGATTGACGGTCGCTTTGGGGCGACGCTTCACGTAGAAGTAGGATTTCTGCCATAGCTTCACCGACTAGATCAGCGGATGGGCGGAACGGGTTGTTATCGCCGATCGCCGTGATGGCGGCGAAGGCGCCAGATGGGCGGCACGCCTGCGGGTGACGGTGCCAAGCTTGCACCGAAGAATTCCCCAGAGCTCGAGGGTGGGGAGGACGCCGAGAAAGCCTTCGCACAGAGTGACGGCGGCCGACAAAGAGCGCCATCGTGTTTGGAGTGAGGTGATGCGCCGAGATGATAAAACTCGAGGAAGGCGCGAAGAGCCCGCCACGACAGACGACGCCACAGCAGCGAGCGAAGGAAGATTACCCGCCGCCCTCCTCCGCGCCAAGCGAGATCTCTCTCTCCGCGCGAGGCGGCTCAAGACGTAATCCATGCCTGCAGCCGCTGGTTTATGGAGGAAATGATATGGTCCTCATGGACGCGGAGCCATCCCAAGAGCTGACAACGCCATGAGGACGGGAAGCGACGAGAGGCGGACGGCGGAGGACGCCACACCCAATCAAGGGCAGAGCTACAGCGAGCCAAGAAGGTTGACGGAAGGACAGCGCGGTGGTGAGGCGCTGTGGTGACAGGGAGGAAGAAGGAGAAGAAGAAAGTGGCGGAGCGAGGGCGAGCGAGCGAGCGTCTGCCGCTCCCCCTCCTCCCCCTACTTATAGCCCTATGCGGCGGAGCCGAGGAGGCGAGGCGTGGGGATGGGGATTAATCGCGCCACTCCCCATGTCCTGCTGCTCATCGCGCTTCCTAAAGGCATGCGGAAATCGCCATCGAAGGTGAACGCCTGCTCGGGCCGCATAAGATCCGTGACTTGGGCCGAGGCTGGAGAAGGGCCCCGGTTCATGGGCGACGCCCTTCAGGCGCTGTGGCTGGCAGGTCCTTCCACCGACGGGTGCTATGTGGCGCTGCAGTGGCAAAGCGGTCAAGCAGCTCAGCTCAAGGTGCTATCCGTTCCCACCTTCGAGCTGCAAAGCCTTCCCAAAGACGGCGACCTAATCAAAGCCGCCCTAGCTGCCGCTTCTTCAGATAGGAAGTTGATTGAGCTTCGTCCTTCTTCACCTCGGCCCAACCAGCTTCGGGACTACTGTCGAGTAATGACCACGGTAGCCTAGCCGCCCTCTCGGCGCTTCGAAAATTACGGCCGATCGAGCCCTCACATCCAAGGCGTAATGGCCCGCCCAAAACCCACAGGAGGAAGGCCACAAGAGGGTCGACTCCAAGAAGCCGCCACGAGAAGGCCGACTCAAGAAGCCGCCTCAAGAGCGGCCAAGATCGCACCTCAAACTCGCACCCACATAACAGCGATGGACGGGCGTACATGTGAAGCCTCGCCACCTCGAATCCCGGAGCTGCACACACAAGATCAGACGGGCGGCCATCGCCTCGTCTGACGCGACATCATGCTATGTTGACCATGACATCACCCACGACAAGTTGCCGTCTGCCAAGCGGCGGGTCCCTTTAGTCGAAGATACCTGAAGGCGGCCAGCCTCCCACCGGGTTCGATGTGGCCGCCCCAAGAGCCGGCTTGCCCTCCCTCAAGGAGGTGCCTCATTAGGAGACAAGACGAGGTAAGGCATAGCTATCGCCGCCAAAGGGCGGTATTGTAGCCATGCTTACCTCGATAGTGCCTCGCCACTGTGGGTGAGGCAACAGAGAACCAGCCCCGACAAGGCCCCCGAGCGGGACCTACTTGTCGGCCAGAAGCCGGCAATGGCGGGACCCACCAACATGGCCCCAAAGGCCGGCTGGAGAAGCCGGCGAACATGGACACTGATGGGCAGGGCCCGCGCCTAGCCGGATTACCATTGTACCCCTGGGGGGTAGGCCTATATGAACCCCCAGGGCACCCATGCAAAGGGTTGATCTCTTAGAGTTTTAGACACCATATAGAGGGAAGAGGAGAGCTAGCCATGCCCTTCTTGTTCCTCTCACCAAAACAGCTCAAGGAGCCTCTTGTAGCTACTTGTTCACTTAGTGATCATGCGGAGACCCCGCAGAGCAGCAAGAGGGGTGTTATCTCCCCGAGAGCCCCAAGTTGGGTAAGATTCACCATGCATGTCTCGCCTTTATCACGCTTTCAGCACCGCGACGCCTTATTGGCTCCCACAATGATAAGCCACCTGCTGGCATATGTCGCACCTACCAATTCGACATTTTTGTAAATATGATGAGTTCATCGCTCTTGATTCAGCCTATTATGAATAAACATTTTGCAATGACAATTAGAGATCGAGTTGCTTATGCTATGCTTGATTAGCTATGAGTTATAATGGTTTACCTTATGCCAACATGCTATTAAAATGGTTGTGATGTGGTATGATGGGGTGGTATCCTCCTTGAATGAATTAATGATTTGACTTGGCACATGTTCACACATGTAGTTGAAACAAATCAACATAGCCTTCACGATATTTATGTTCATTGTGGATTATATCCTACTCATGCTTGTATCCAATGTTTATTAATTTTAATGCATGTTCATGACTGTTGTCGCTCTCTAGTTGGTCGCTTCCCAGTCTCTTGCTAGCCTTCACTTGTACTAAGAGGGAATACTGCTTGTGCATCCAATCTCTTAAACCCCAAAGTTATTCCATATGAGTCCACTATATCTTCCTATATACGGTGTCTACCTGCCGTTCCAAGTAAATTTGTATGTGCCAAACTCTAAACCTTCAAATAAACATTCTGTTTTGTATGCTCGAATAGCTCATGTATCAACTAGGGCTGCCCTTATCTTCCATGTTAGGCGGGTTATTCTCAAGAGGAGTGGACTCCGCCTCTCTCACGAGAAAATGGCTGGTCACCGGATGCCCAAATCCCATGCTTTATGCAAACTAAATCAAAATAATTGCACACAAACTCCCCCGGGACCTGTTGATTGTTGGAGGCACTCGTCGCTTCGAGCAAGCCATGGATTGATGCTTGTTGGTGGAGGGGAGTATAAACTTTACCATTCTATTTGGGAACCACCTATAATGTGTGTAGCATGGAAGATATCGCCATCTCTTAGTTGTTATGTTGACAATGAAAGTATACCGCCAAAATATTATTTATCTCTATTTCAAAACCGAGCTCGCACCTCTACAAATCCCTCGCCTCTCCTCAAGGGCCTATCTATTTACTTTTATGTTGAGTCATCACCCTCTTATTAAAAGGCACTAGCTGGAGAGCGAGCTGTCATTTGCATTCATTACTATTAATTTATATTGGGTATGACTATGATCGGATCTCTTTACCATGAATTACAATGTCTAGTCAGTCCTTGATCTTTAAAGGTGCTCCGATTTATGTTTTATGTCTCGTAAAGGGCTAGCGAGATACCATCCTGTTATATCATATTGCGATTGTTTTGAGAAAGTGTTGTCATCCAAGATTTATTATTATGACTCGCTAGTTGGTTATGCCATTGATATGAGTAAACATGAGACCTGAGAATTATTGCAAATGTGGTTAGTTATAATCTTTGCTGAAAACGTGAATGCTGGCTTGACATATTTACAACAAAAAGAGCAAACAAAGTCTGTAAATTTTTTCTTTTTCTTTCAGCTTTGTCAACTGAATTGCTTGAGGACAAGCAAGGGTTTGCTTAGGGGAGTTGATACGCCTCCGTCAGATTCACTTTTCCAAACACTTTTGCCCTTGTTTTGGACTCTAACTTGTATGATTTGAATGGAACTAACCTGGATCGCGCTGTTTTCAAAGAATTGCCATGATGTTGTTTTATGTGCAGAAACAAAAGTTCTCTGAATGACCTGAAACTCCACTAACATCTTAGAAATAATAATAATAAATCCTCGCTAAAGATGAAGACCAGGGGCCCACACTCGTCCACGAGGGTGGGGCGCCTCTTCCCGGGCGTGCCTCACCTCGTGGCCCTCGAGACCCTCCGACGCCAACTCCAACTCTATATATTTGCTTTCGGAGAGAAGAAATCATTATGCTTATGATACGGAGCCGCCAAGCCCTAAAACCTCTCGGAGGGCTGATCTCGAGTCCGTCCGGGCTCCGAGAGGGGGATTCGCCGCCGCCATCATCAACCATCCTCCATCACCAATTTCATGATGCTCACCGCCGTGCGTGAGTAATTCCATTGTAGACTTGCTGGACGGTGATGGGTTGGATGAGATTTATCATGTAATTGAGTTAGTTTTGTTAGGGTTTGATCCCTAGTATACACTATGTTCTGAGATTGATGTTGCTATGACTTTGCTATGCTTAATGCTTGTCACTAGGGCCCGAGTGCCATGATTTGAGATCTGAACCTATTATGTTTTCATGAATATATGTGTGTTCTTGATCCTATTTTGCAAGTCTATAGTCACCTATTATGTGTTATGATCCGACAACCCCGAAGTGACAATAATCGGGATACTTATCGGTGATGACCATAGTTTGAGGAGTTCATGTATTCACTATGTGCTAATGCTTTGTTCCGTTCTCTATTAAAAGGATGCCTTAATATCCCTTAGTTTCCATTAGGACACCGCTGCCACGGAGGGTAGGACAAAAGATGTCATGCAAGTTCTTTTCCATAAGCACGCATTTACTATATTCGAATACATGCCTACATTACATTGATGAATTGGAGCTAGTTCTCGTGTCACCCTATGTTATGACTGTTACATGATGAACCGTGATCCGCATAATTATCCATCACCGATCCAATGCCTACGAAGTTTTCCATCTACTGGTTTACGCTTATTTACTTTCCCGTTGTTATCATATACTACTACAAAACACCAAAAATATTACTTTTGCTTTCATTACTCTTTTGTTACCGCTACCACTACTATCATACTACTTTGCTACTAAATACTTTGCTGCAGATACTAATTTATCCACGCAGTGGCTGAATTGACAACCTCGCTTGCAAAACTTGAGAATATTCTTTGGCCCCTTGTGTCGAATCAATAAATTTGGGTTGACTACTTTACCCTCGAAAGCTGTTGCGATCCCCTACACTTGTGGGTTATCAAGAGACCTTAACGAGTTTAGTACATCGCTGAAGGGCGAGTGCTGAAAGATATCCGCAGAGGTGAACTCCATGATCGGCGCAAAATCAGATTCGATAGGCATGGGCGCAGGCGGTTCGGAGTCCGTGGCCAGAGACGAGTCCAGCGGTTCGGCGTCACGGTTCTCATGAGGGGTAAGGTCAGTATTCGGCTCTATCGCCACTGAGGGTGCAGCCTCCAAGGCGGGGTCTATCTGCCCATTCTCGAATGGCACAGTCCATTCCGGATTGAAGGCCGGAGTGGTTGCTGGCGTGATTTCCTGAACACTGTCCGACGGCAGAGCTACATCGCGTTTCGCCGGATCGTGGCGCACACCGCTATGGGCTCAAACCGTCAAGATTAAGTCTCCGCGACATCGGAAGTGTAATTCAAGTTTCAAACCTGACCTGGTGCCTGGGGCGAGCTCGATTCGCTCTAGATGGCTGTTGAAGTTGCTCAGCATGGTCGGTCGAATACGAAGATCTGTCCAAGGAGGAAAACCTCACCCTGGACCGCATCGTTATCAATGATCGGAGGATCCATCCAGCTTTACGGCGACGGCACAGTGGAACTCTTAATGAAAGCACCAATATCGGTGTCAAAACGCGGATCTCGGGTAGGGGGTCCGGAATTGTGCGTATAAGGCGGATGGTAACAGGAGGCAGGGGACACGATGTTTACCCAGGTTCGGACCTTCTTGATGGAGGTAATACCCTACTTCCTACTTGATTGATCTTGATGATATGAGTAGTACAAGAGTTGATCTACCACGAGATCGTAGAGGGTAAACCCTAGAAGCTAGCCTATGGTATGATTGTTCTTGTCCTACGGACTAAACCCTCCGATTTATATGGAGACACCAGAGGGGGTTAGGGTTACACAGAGTCGGTTACAAGGGAGGAGATCTACATATCCGTATCACCAAGCTTGCCTTCCACGCCAAGGAGAGTCCCATCCGGACACGAGACGAAGTCTTCAATCTTGTATCTTCATAGTCCAATAATCCGGCCCAAGGATATAGTCCGGCTATCCGGATACCCCCTAATCCAGGACTCCCTCACCCCCCCTCTAGTCGATATAACACACTTTCAATTGGTATCAGAGCAAGGTACTCCATTGTTCTATGTGATTTTGGTTTAACCGCCTGGAGTTTTAGTTATGTTGACTGCGGGCACGATCAAGGTCTCTACTGGGTGTCCTACCTTCGATGGGACGGACTACCCCTATTAGAAGAATAAGATGCGAATGCATCTTGAGGCAATTGACAACGATCTCTGGTACGTTGGGGAAAATGGCGTTCCCTCCGTCACTCCTACCATTAACGCGCTGATGTGAAGAGATTCAGGCAACTCGACTCTCAAGCGAAGAATATCATTTGTGGCCGTCTGAGCAAAGGGCAGTATGGCAGAGTGAGTGCTTTGGAGACAGCTAAGCTTCTCTGGGATAGGTTGTCCAAGGTCAACGAAGGAGTCTCAACACAGTGTGACTCTCGAGTTGATGTTCTTCGCAATCTCTTCAACCGCTTCAAAAGACTTGACAATGAAAATGTTCAGCAAACCTTTGATCGCCTCACTGACATCTCAAATGAGCTTCAAGCACTCGGTGCTACTGACATCACCGACCATGAGGTGGTGAAGAAATTGCTGAGATCGCTTGATTCCTTATTTGACACTCTTGCACTGATGATACAAGAACGTGGAGACTACAAGTCACTTGATCCCGCTGATATCCTCGAGAGGCTAAATACTCATGGATTCCAACTTGCTGAGAAGAGAGATATCTATGGACCGAGCTATGGCAGATCACGCGCTCTGAAGGCCAAGGCAGTCTCTGAATCTAAAGGTGAGGATTCTGGTAGCAGCCTTGGTGATCCTGAAGAACTGAGTCAAGAGCTAGCAATGCTCCTGAGGAAATTCCAGAAGTTCTCTAGGCGTGGTCGCTTTGGCAAATCCTCAAGAGGTGATGACATGAGATCCGATTCCTCATCCCGTGACTACAAGAAGAGAACTTGCCACAAATGCAAGAAACCTGGTCACTACATTACTAATTGTCCTTGTGGAGAAGGAATCAAAGAAGAAGAAATACAAGGACTGCAGCTCGATGACGCAAAGAAGAAGAAGAAATCTTCAAAGTCCTCATCACAAATCTTCAAAGTCTTCGCCTCACAAGAAGAGCAGCTCCAAAAGGCTCTGCATTCATTGGCAAGGAAATGGACTCAAGCTGAATCTGAGGAAAATGAGGAAGAGGAGGCATCCGAGGAGTCGACTGTGTGGCGAGCCTAGCCTCGCCATCGCTGTCACGCAAGTCATCCTCAACTCGAGGAAAATGACTTCCCAACACTACCGACGACGGCGATGATGACTAAGCTCCCACCTATTGCTTCATGGCAGAAGGTGCCAAGGTACTGAAATATCCCTCCTCCGAATCAAGTGAGGATGAATCTGATGAAAATATCAAGCCTAGCTATTCTAAACTTGCTAAAATTGCTGTGAAATAACAAAAGGCTTTTGAAAAGGTTCAAAATATGCTAGATAAAAGCGATGACCTGTCGGGTGAAGAAATGGATCGAACTCAAACTCTGACTAATAATTTTCAGAGACTTTAGTCTAAGTTTGATAACCTTCAAAGTCATCATAACACTCTCTTAGCTGATCATGAGAACCTTTCTTATGAATTTCTTCAAAGAAAGCAAGATCTTGAGAAGCTAAGGGTGAGTTATGAAGATCTTCAAAAGGAGCGTGATTCATTACTTGCTCAATGATCGCTGCCGCCAGATGAATTCGCTCCACCATGTTTGAAATGCATTGAACGTGAATCGCTAATTCTTCACCGAAAGTTCAAATGCTTCTATTGCTGCAAATTCTTCAACTGCTCTCTCGTTATCACAAATTCTCATCCGAGGATTCTACTAGTATCACGCATAATGCAGGCTGAAGGAATTGTATGTAACAGTATGTACAAAAGCCTCAAAGGTCATCAGCTCTTTGTGATGTGCTTAAAAGCATATCCTCAACAGAACCCTAGGAATGAGGGTATTGCCTTTGAGAGGGAACTCAATGCTGATGAGACCCATCGAAACCTCAGCAGATCCCAAAACCTCATGGGTTGCCACAAAGGGACCTCCAAGAGATCCATCCACTTTATCCGGCTTTACATGTGAATCTTCATATTCTTCCTCGATGAGTCATTTGACTCCAACTATAAACTGTTCAAAAATCAGAATGGTGAAGTATTTGCTAGATATGTTGGCACTAATCGCAGAACGGTCCCCTATGAAGAAACTCTGGTTCTCAAAGGTGCCTTTGAAATTCTTCATGTGAATGTCATCATGACACCACCGTGAAGAATAGGCACCCCTGATCAAATTCTTCTTATGGACCAAAGTCCTCATATGGATCAAAATCCTCATATGAACATCATTGTGCTAACACTTCGCTTCGCAGAAAGCCTAAGGGCTATGAATATGTGCATTATGCTTCAAATCATTTTGTTCATAAATCAAGAATTTCTCCGCTTATTCATATGCTTACTCTAACCCTCTTCTGTGAAACGGTGGACCGGCTTATATGCCACCTTCTTCTTATGGAGCTCATGTAATGATGAACTCTTTGCCACCCTCCGTATGTGGGTGGTGTAGAAAAACTAATCTCTTATGCAGGGTCAGTCTCCGCATTTAACTTAAATGTCTCAAGAATTTGCCGGAGACCTGAATGCTTGAAAGGATGCAAGCTAATCATGAAGAAATGAATTTTTCATTGCTCACATCCTCCTACTGCTATATCTGTTCTATTGCTTGATGAAATTGATCTGATGAATTTGATGGCATATTCTTCACTGATGAAATATATGAGTTCGTAAGATGCACTAATTCATCTGCAGGATGATCAACCTGTACAAATCACATGACTGGTGATAGGAACTTATTGATGGACACTACCTTATCTCCATCACATCTGAAGCATATCTCCTACGCTGACAAAGGCAAAAGCAAGGTATTGGGTCTAGGTAGGGTTGCGATCTCAAAGGATCGACACATGGACAAAGTCATGCTTGTCGAGTCCTTAGGATACAACCTCATGTCTGTCTCAATGCTTTGTGATCTTGATATGGTTGTTGTCTTTGGCAAGTATCGTTGTGTTGTGATCATGGAAGCTGACCATTCCAAAGTCTTCGAAGGCTTTAGGAGAGGAGACTTGTATATTGTTGATTTCTCTACAGGACCACAACCTGCCACATGTCTACTTGCAAAAGCTAAAGAGGGTTGGTTATGGCATCAACAGTTAGGTCATGCTGGCATGATGAACTTGCACATGCTCGCGAAGAAGAAGCATGTCATTGGCATCGAGGGTGTCAAATTCCTCAAGGATCACCTGTGTGGAGCTTGTGAAGCTAGAAAGATGACCAAGGCCAAGCATCCTCAAGACCATCATGACTACCACTCGCCCATTTGAATTGCTTCACATGGATCTCTTTGCCCTACTCATTATGCCACATTCACTAATGCTGCATCTTTATATGACTTTGTTATTGTTGATGACTATTCTCGTTACACATAGGTGCATATCATCATTTACAAAACTGAATTGAAGAAAGTCTTAAAACGATTTTCCTCGAGGGCTTCAAATAAACTTCGTGTGAAGATCAAGCACATTAGAAGTGACAATGGGACCGAAGTTCAAGAATACTGGTCTCGATGACCATCTTGATGAACTCGGTATTACTCACGAAGTTATCTCGCCCTTATACTCCTCAAAGAATGGCGCCGTGGAGCGCAAGAACATGACTCTTGTTGAGATGGCTCGACTATGCTTGATGAATATAAGACGCCTTGTCACTTTTGGCCCGAGGCAATTGATACTGCGTGGCACATCATCAATAGGGTATATCTTCACAAATTCTTCAAAAAGACCTCATATGAACTCCTCACTGACAAGAAACCCAATGTGAGTTATTTCAAAGTCTTCGGTGCTAAATGTTGGATTAGAGATCCTCATCACAATTCTAAATTTGCACCGAAAGCACATGAAGGTTTTATGCTTGGTTACGGAAAGGACTCAAGACACCTACGTAGTCTTCAACACCGCTCATCATAAGGTTGTTGAAATCAGAGATGCGTTCGATGAAACTAATGGATGTCAAAGAGAGCACCTACGCTATGTGCTAGATGAAATATCTCCGAGGAATCCATCAAGTTCAAGGCTACTAAGGATGTCATTCCTACCAAGAATCATCAAGAAGTCATTCCGTAACGTGAAGAACATCATGTCGGTGCACCCGAGGAAAATGGCTCAAGAAAATGCTGAGCCTGCTTCAATGTCGCCAACCCGCCATCCTCGCTGTAAAATGAAGTGCAGATTGAGATAATCATCGACGCCATCAAAGCACCAGTCATCTCACACGCCAAAGGCTTCACATTTGTCTAACTTTTGTGGGCACTTTACTTTTGTCTCTATCACAGAGCCCACCAAAGTAGATGAGGCATTTCTGGAACCTGAGTGGATTCAAGCGATGCAAGAGGAATTACATCAATTAGAGCTCAACAATGTCTGGGAACTTGTCAAGTGACCACACCCATGCAAGCACAATATCATCACCACCAAATGGATCTACCGCAATAAGCAAGATGAAAATGCCCTTGTGGTGAGGAATACATGACTAGTAGCTCAAGGCTACACACAGTTGAAGGAATAGATTTCGATGAAACTTTTGCACCTGTTGCTAGACTTGAGGCTACTCGCATATTGATTGCTTATGCTAACCATCATAATATCATCTTATATCAACTGGATGTGAAAAGTGCATTCCTCAATGGTAAGCTTGAGGAAGAAGTATATGTTGCTCAACCCCGAGGTTTTGAAGATCCAAAGCATCCTGACAAAGTCTTCAGACTCAATAAAGCCCTCTATGGCCTCAAGCAGGCCCCTCGGGCGTGGTATGATACTTTGAAGGGATTCCTCATGAAGAAAGGCTTCAAACCCGGTTCACTTGACCAAACTCTTTTCACCAAAACCTATGATGATGAATTATTCGTGTGCCAAATATATGTTGATGATATTATCATTAGCTGTACTGACGAACATTACAGTGACGAATTTGCCTATATGATGAGTGAGTGCTACCTCTTGAGCATGCGTTGGTTTTCCCTTGAAGAGGAAAGGGTGATGCAGCAAAGTAGCGTAAGTATTTCCCTCAGTTTTTCAGAACCAAGGTATCAATCCAGTAGGAGACTACACGCAAGTCCCTCGTACCTGCACAAAGAATCAAGAACCTTGCAACCAATGCGATAAAGGGGTTGTCAATCCCTTCACGGCCACTTGCAAAAGTGAGATCTGATAAAGATAATAAGATAAATATTTTTGGTATTTTTGTTGTATAGATTGAAAAGTAAAGATTGCAAAAATAAACGACGACATAAATAGCTAGTTGACGGTAGATTAATATGATGGAAAATAGACCCGGGGGCCATAGATTTCACTAGTGGCTTCTCTCAAGATAGCATAATTTACGCTGGGTGAACAAATTACTGTCGAGCAATTGATAGAAAAGTGCATAGTTATGAGAATATCTAGGCATGATCATGTATATAGGCATCACGTCTGTGACAAGTAGATCAAACGATTCTCATGGTACTACTATTACTCCACACATCGACCGCTATCCAAAGATGCATCTAGAGTATTAAGTTCATAAGAACAAAGTAACGATTAGGCAAGATGACATGATGTATAGGATAAACTCAAGCAATATGATATAAACCCCATCTTTTATCCTTGATGGCAACAATACAATACGCCCTTGCTGCCCCCACTGCCACATCGAGAAAGGACACCGCAAGATTGAACCCAAAGCTAAGCACTTCTCCCATTGCAAGATAGATCAATCTAGTAGGCCAAACCAAACTGATATTTCAAAGAGACTTGCAAAGATATTTAAATCATGCATAAAAGAATTCAGAGAAGAATCAAATATTGTTCATAGACAATCTTGAGCATAAACCCACAATTCATCGGATCTCGACAAACACACCGCAAAAAGAATTACATCGAATAGATCTCCAAGAGAATCAAGGAGAACTTTGTATTGAGATCCAAAGAGAGAGAAGAAGCCATCTAGCTAATAACTATGGACCCAAAGGTCTGTGGTAAACTACTAACACATCATCGGAGAGGCTATGGTGTTGATGTAGAAGTCCTCCGTGATCGATTCCTTCCATGAGCGCCGAAAAGGCCCCAAGATGGGATCTCATGGGCATGTAAGGTTGCGTAGTGGAAATAGGGTTTCATGGTGCTCTCGGATGTTTTCAGGGTATATGAGTATATATAGGCGAAAGAAGTAGGTCGGTGGAGCCACGAGGGGCCCACGAGGGTGGGGGCGCGCCCTCCTGCCTCGTGGCTTCCTTGTTGCTTCCTTGACGTCCACTCCAAGTCTCCTGGATTCCGTGGATTGTCCTTACCACTGCTCCTTTGCGCAACGACTTCTGCAGCATCTCTTCTACATGGCCCTCACATGGTTATGGGTTCTTGTCCATTACATATTCTATTCCCATCTTGCCATGTTCACTTTTCATGATATGCTTATTCATATGCCCTTGCCATGCATTAGTGACCCATGCTTTGCATTACACATGATGATTGATTCTCATACTTGTATGTGTATTTGCAAGCTTGGTGGAGATATTGCTTGTTATTGCCATGATTGCTTTGTTCCAAATGCTTATGATGATGCTTTGATCATGTTTCATTTTCGTGCTTGCAATATGTCATGTGCATTGCCTATATCTATTATTTGCTCACATGACATGATTGCCATAATTTCCTCTAGTATGTTGCATCTTCGCACTACTAGCTTGCGCGACTTGATTACTATGCTTGCTTATGTTGCATCACCCATGATTCATACTTGCTCATTTCATGCGTTTGATGACAATCATTTCCATGCTTTGCACATGATTGACTTGATCGCCTCACACATGATGAACAATTGCTCTTTCTATTGTGTTGAGTGCCACACTATACTCACTACACCCTATGCACCTTGTCTTCTGGATGATTCCTATGCATACCATAGACCTTTCATTGAGTGCTTTATGCATACTTGCTATGACCTTGAGGTAGATTCTTGTTCACTTGTCACACATATTAGCATCTTCACCTCCCATTTTCATGCTTGTTTCCATGATGTCCTTGATTGTGCTCAATTTATATGCTTAACTGCCATGCCACACTTCCTTGTCAAACCATATGCTATGCTTGATGACAACACTTGTTGGGTGAATCACCTCTTGAGTGCTTGGTTTTGCTTTAATGCCAAACACATTTGTTTTTCCAAGTGCTTGTTATCTTTTCTCCTTTTGAAGGAATTACAAGACGGTTAGACATTGGAGAGTGCCCATTTGGAACTACAAGATGATGAATGCTTGGTGATCGTCCACTTCTACACGGCGACATCATCTCTTTCCCATGGTGATTTGGATTTCGATCCGAGGTCGGATCTTTCCCAAGGGGGAGGGGATGATGCGGAGCATCCTATGGACATCACCATGTCAAGAGTCCATTTGGCAAGTGACATGTGTGACATCTACTTCATACATACAAAGGTGAATCATCTCCTTTACACGTGTCCACTTGTACCTCTCGAGGATGTTATACTACTTGAATCCTCTCTCATATGCCTATACATAGGTGTGAGCGAAGCTACACATTCATAGAGGAGGAGTCCAAGAAGAAGAGAACATCTACACCATCCAAGAGGGAAGCCTGGATGCGGAGAGGGAAGCGCCAAGAAGAAGGCAGCTGCTCTCAGCGACGCTGCATGACGGGCGTGCGGTACTGTGGCTCCACTGGACTTCGCTGGTGTCAAACTCAAGGATCTCGGTAGGGGGTCCCGAATCAAGCGCCTAAGGCGGATGGTAACAAGAGGCAAGGGACACAATGTTTACCTAGGTTCAGGCCTCTCTATGGAGGTAAAACCCTACTTCGCTTGATTGATCTTGATGAATATGAGTATTACAAGAGTTTATCTACCACAAGATCGTAGAGGCTAAACCCTAGAAGCTAGCTGTAACACCCTGGATGTAAACTTCCCTTTTTTTTGGGCAATATATCAATTTGACCTCATCCAATTCTTGTGGGTTCTTGTCATGCTTGGCCTCATGTTGTTTTGGTCATGTGGGTTTTCTTTTTCTTTGTTTGTTCTTTTTGCCATATTGCATTTGTGCCTATTGTCATTCTTGCATTCCCTTCTTATCATGTGGATGTGTGGTGTTCTTTACATGTCACATGGTGGTGGTGTTCCTTGCATGTCATGTGGTTGCATGTTTCTCTCATCTTGCATTACCATCCCTCCTTCCTCTGCTTCCTTCTCTTTCAAATGCCATATAATTCCTCCTTCAATTAATGTTCATCTCCTCCCTAATAATCTTGCTTGTTGCACTAAACCTCTCTCGCCCTAAGATTTCCTCATTTAAAGTTGTTATGGTCGTTCAATGGCACAAGTTTGAAATATTTTCAAACTTGCATTATTTTTCTACCTTTAAAAATGTCCATTACATTTTATTTAAATAAAGGGGAATTCCAGGAGTGTGGAAATATTTTCCTTTCACTCTAAATATTTTTCTTCTCTCCCTGTACTTCTTTTCTCTTCCCTTTTATTTTTAGAAAAAGGAAAAGGAAGAAGAGGCAGCAGCAGCAGAGCAGCCCAGCTTCTCCTCCCCACCTGGGCCTCCGGCCTCCCCGAGCCGGCCCAGTTCCCCTCAGGCCGCAGCCCAGAGAGCTCCGCGCCAGCCAAGACCTTTCTCCTCTCCTCGCCACAAGACCACACCAAGACTTACTCCCGATGGATCCCGACCACGTGGCAGCTTCTGCCCGCACTGGCAGCGATCCGCCTCGGCGCCACCCACCTTCCCTCCTCCCAGCGCCATGGGACCCCGAGCTCGAGAGCACGAGCTCGTCCACGCCCCTAGCCCCTTCTTATCCCTCCTCCACAATCGAGCGCTTAGGGTTCCTCTCTCTCGCCACGCCAGTGAGAAACCCCCAGATCGCCACTCTTCGCCGGTTCCCGAGCGATCCGGGAGCACGCCTTGCGCCGGGCGCCTCCGCCACCTCGACCCGGCGGCCCTTGTCCATCTTCCTCCTCGCTCGTCAGCCGCTCACGACCACGACGCCGACTACGGAGGCCCGAACGCTAAGTTCGCTGACGATCGCCTCGGTCTTCTTCGGTCGAGTTCCCATGACCTTCAGAGCACGCCTCGCGCTGCACACCCGCCTCCGCGCTGATCCGTTGTCCTAGGGTAAGGAGGTATACCCTTCCTCCCTCGCTCCTTCTCGTCGCCGCTGGTTCTCCGAGATTAGGCGCCGCCCAGCAGTGGCGCACGAGTGCTCCTGCTGCTCAAGTAGTTTAGGTTCAGTTGTTTTGGGCGTGTAGTTGCCACCACCAGGCCTGCCTTGTTCCTTCTGTCCTGTGGTGCCCCTCGTGTGCCTGCTGGGCCAAGGGCGCAGATCTCCTCAGAGGCGCTGCTTGCTCTGATCGCTGCCTGCTTCTGCCTGGGTCCGGCTTGTTAGTTGGGTCAAGTAGCCTTCACCCAGATCTCACTGAACTCCTTCCGTAGCCGAGCTGGTTGATCCCCGCTTGACACACGGGCGACTGGTTCAACCCCTGCGCGCCACTTCCCCTTTTTATTTCTCTGCTGCGCCTCCAGCTTGGGCTCAGCAGCAGTGGTTAAGCCCCGAGGCCTCCTCCTTGTCAAGAGTCAGCCTCCAGCAAGCAGGTAAGGGGAGGGTTTCACCGGGAGACCCAGTTCAATCCCCGGGGCTCTTTTCTTTCCCCGCTTATATTCCCATTTGCCTTCTGCTCTATGACAAGGGTCACCCCTGCCAGCCTCTCAGACCTCCTCCATGCATATTTTATTTTTCTTTCCATTTACAGCATTGTTTCAATTCTGTTTTATGCAAGTCCAAATCTGACATTTCCAAATATGGAAATTGCCACTCGTTAGTTTCCTTTTAGGCAGGTTCCAACTTGTTGTTTTGTGATGTTTTCCTAATGCAACCCTAACATATTATATATGTTTTGGGGTAGAAAAATCCCACCAACTCAGTGGTGGCATTGGTTTTGCATTTGGGCAAGTTTGTGTTCATGTCCTTTGCATCATGGTTAGGTGTTGTTTTCTTTGTGCATATTTAGTTGATTTGTGCTATGAGGTAGTTGGCACATGCATGGCTTGTTCAACATGATGTTATCGTAGGTTTCTCACCATTCTTGTTTTGCCCGTCATATCCAATCCGCATCCGCTTCCGGTGATTCTATATCGATTTCTAACTAAATCATCTCATCTTTCCGATGGCATGCTTGGTTTGCCAAGATGATGCCTAGTCTTTCATTTACCTTCCGAGTGCTCTTACGCTTTGCATATCACATCTTGCTTTTCATGTCATGTTGCATCATGTTGATTGTGCATTGCACCGTGATTTATTGTGGCTCCTTGTTTGTGTTGTTGTTTTGGGTAGAGCCGGAGACGAGTACGTGAACGAGGAACCTGTTGAGAACGCTTTGAGGATCAGCTTTCGACAACTCGAGAACATTGCAGCAAGATGATCATACCCTCGATATCACTTCTATCTTTGCTATGCTAGTTGCTCGCTTCTTTGCTATGCCTATGCTACGATGCCTACCACTTGCTATATCATGCCACCCATATTGCCATGTCAGCTCTAACCATCCTTTCCTAGCAAACCGCTGATTGGCTATGTTACCGCTTCGCCAGCCCCTCTTATAGCGTTGTTAGTTGCAGGTGAAGCTGAAATTTGTTCCTTGTTGAACATGGAGATGTTGTTCCTCTTGGAACATGTTTACTTGTTGGGGATATCACAATATATAAATATATCTGCTATGCTTAACACATCTATATACTTGGTAAAGGGTGGAAGGCTCGGCCGATGCCCTGGTGTTTTGTTCCACTCTTGCCACCCTAGTTTCCGCCATACCGTGTTATGTTCCTTGATTTTATGCTCTTACACCGGTTGGGTGATTTATGGGACCCCTTGATAGTCGCTTTGAATAAGACTCTCCAAAGAAGGCCCAACATTGGTTTCACCATTTGCCACCTAAGCCTTTTCCCCTGGTTTTCGCGAGCCCGAGGGTCATCTTATTTTAACCCCGGCCGTTGCTCCTCCGAGCGTTGGTCCAAACTAGAGCACCGCAGGGACCATTCCTTGGCAACATGGATTACGCTTGCCTCAGACGCTTCGCTTATCCGGTGTGCCCGAGAACGAGATATGTGCAGCTCCTATCGGGATTTGTCACACACAACGGGTGGTCTTGCTGGTCTTGTTTTATTGTCTGTCGAAATGTCTTGTAGTCCGGGATTCCGAGATTGATCGGGTCTTCCCAGAGAAGGAATAATCCTTCGCTGACCGTGAGAGCTTATAATGGGCTAAGTTGGGACACCCCCGCAGGTAATATCTTTCAAAGCCGTGCTCATGCTTATGAGGCGATGGGAATTTGTTAATGTCCGCTTGTAGATAACACAAAGATGACCTCAATTAAAATACACATCAACCAAGCTGTGTAACTGGATGGTCTCTTCTCAGAGTCCGGGAAGTGAACACGGTGTTGGAGTTGTGTCCGACGTAGTAGTTCAGATCACTTCTTGATCAACACTAGTTTCACGACTGCTTTTGCTTCTCTCTCGCCTCTTTTGCGTATGTAGCCACCATATATGCTAGTCGCTTGCTGCAGCTCAACTTTACTACCATGTCCTCCCTAAAGCTTAAATAGTCTTGATCTCGCTGTGTGAGATTGTTGAGTCCCCGTGACTCATGATACTTCCAACACAGCTTGCAGGTTCCGATGAGGCTGGGCAAGGCATTTATTCCACCGAGCTCGTGGGAGTTCGACGAGAACGTGGTCGCTACTATGTTTCGCTTCCAGATGATCAGAGTGGTGCCTTGGGACGATTCGGGATCTGTGTTAGCATGTGGGTATCTTCTTTATTTTGGTTCCGTAGTCGGACCTTGAGTGTACTCAATGATGTATGTTTAATTATGTATGTGTGACGTGGCATTGTAAGCCAACTATGTACCTTTCTCCTTAAATTATTACATGGGTTGTGTGAAGATTACCTCACTTATGACATTGCTTTCAATGCGTTATGTTTCTAAGTCGTGCCTCGACACGGGAGATATAGCCGATCGGGGCGCATAAGTTGGTAATCGAGCCTTCCACTTAGGAGCCCCTACTAGATTGTTTGGTCGATGCTTGGAGTCTAGAATGGAAAATGTTTTGAGTCTTAGGATTATATATATCGGAGAGTAGGATTCTTTTTACTTCCCAGTCCCTTCGACCTTCTGGTGAGGTATCCTGACGTAGAGTTTTGACTCTTCTCTTCTCAAATTTCACTAAAATTTTTTTAGGATCACGTGGGTATCTTGGAATCGTCCGATGGTTTTGTGACGAGAACATTGTTCTTGGTGCCTCCCGACATTTAGGGTTGTGGCAGTGTCCCGGAGTTGAGCTCCGAGGTGTTGTCGCCACAATTTTATCGCAGCTTCGAATACCTGAGTTTTGCCGACATCGAAATCTCTTTTGTGCAGTTGTTGGTGAGATAACCCCGATAGCTCAAAGATCGTGGCGAAAAGGGAGTATTGCCATGACTTGCATAACGGATGTTTTTCAAGGTCGAGGTACACGATTTCCGAGGATTTCTTGGTTATGTGTTGACGGATGGATACAAATGATCTAGGTATTGTTAGTTTGGGTGATATATTTTGTGTCCCTGATCCCCAACACCAGATTGCATAACCGTAAAGTTTCGGAGTTTATAGGTGGGAATTCTAGTAGCTTACAGGATATTCTTTCCGGATGATGTATGATTTGAGATTGGGGTTCAACGCTTAGTGGTCCGCTTTTCACGGCCGATTTACAAAGGGTCGCGAGACGCCTTAAAGAATCCTTGGCTATGCTGATTCGGGACGCCTTGTTAGTCATTCGTGACGTCGCTATACGTCAGGCTCCGCAGAGCCCCACCACTAACACTTTGAGCGTAAATTCTATCATGTGTTTGTTCCGCTCATTTTAGCAGCCAACCTTTTGTTTTCAATTGTGATGTTCGATTTGTTTCTAAGTCATTGTTGTTTCCATATCCTTTATCTAAGTGGCTTCTCACCTTATTGGACGGTGATGATTAACTTTGAATTCATTCGCTCATTCTTGTTCGAATGTTTATTGTGAAGACTATATGTTGCAATTTCTATCCGCTGATTCTACTTATCATTTGTCTATCAAAGGACTAACGGATGTCACCTCTTCAGATGGCTCCGCCAACGCCCCGAACCCGGATCGCAATGATGGGGATCACCGAATCCTCCACCTCCACCTCCACCTCCGCCTCCTAAGCGCAGCAAGCTATCATGGCAGCCACCAATGCCAATGCTCGATGATTTTGCAGCTCTTGCAAGAACGCACTCGTGGGCAAGGCAATCAAGGCAATCAAGGCAATCAAGGTCAAGGCAACAATCAGCCACACTTTGCTACTCCTCACCGGGCCGCTAATCACCAAGTCTTTCGGGCCGTGGTTGAGGCAACAGATGTCGATGATTGGTTAGTGGATATCTGCAAGCACTTTGACTGTAGTAATGTCGACCGAGGACTTTGTCAAGTTTGCATCGCTTCAACTCTAGGATCAAGCTGCCGAGTGGTTCCAAGAATACAAAGATTCCAGAGGAGGTCGGTCATTACCGATGAGTTCCGCGTGATTTCCGAGCTCATCACATTCCAAAGAGTGTTGTTGAGAGCAAGCGTGAGGAGTTCCGCAATCTCAAGCAAGGCACCTTGTCTGCCTATCAATACAATATCCAGTTCCGTAAGCTCGCTTGCTTTGCTAAGCAAGATGTACCGATGAAAGGAGTATGATCTATCGCCAGAGGCGTCCGAGAGAGGATCTGCAATTACCTCTTGTGCTGTTTGAGCCGATAAGTATGATGATTTCTACAACATGGCACTCAAGCAAGAAGCAGCACAGCTCAAGTGTAGGCTTCTAAGAAGAGAATCAGAGATGCAGCTCAGTCCTCCTCGCCCTCTCAAGTGGCAGCCAAGCAAGAAGTTTTATCCGCCTCCTCCGTCTGGCCACCCTTTACCACAGAAGAACTCGTGGACGTGGATCTTCCCACCCACCCAACCCAAGCTATCGTAACAAGTCTAATTCTCAAGCTCCAAGGTCAAGTGCTCCTTACCACCGTCTGGCTTCGAGGTCACTTGCAACAAGTGCCGCAGAAGGGTCACTATGCTAACAAGTGTTTCAACCAGAGGCGCCTTCCGCCTCCTCCTCCGTGAAATCTTCCAGCAATGCAAAGGTCAAGCATAATCCAAAGTATGCCAAGGTCAATATGATGAATGCAGCTCAGCAGAGGATTCTTCGATGTGATCATGGGTAATCTCTCGCTAATGATATTCCTGCAAAAGTCTTATTTGATACCGTGCATCGATTGTTTCATGTCGAGATCGTTTTTGCAAAGAATGATTTTCTTGGTCTTACCGATAAACCCTTGGGTGTTATTTCTCCCAAGAAGTCAATGAGAGCCAACTCAATAGTTCATGATGTTTCTATCAAGATGGGCGATTATAGATTTCTTCTAAACCAATGGTTCTTGGTGACTCTTGACATTGATCTTATTCTCGAATGGATCGGCTTTATCAAAGACAAAGCCCAGCTTTTGATTGTGCTGCCAGGAAATTCAATTGACTCATTCTTCTAATGATGTGATCATCTATGCCTCTCGTGATGAGACTATTCGTTGTTTTCTCTCAATGAGAAGGGCGAATTGAATGCCATCTCTCGATTCCAACCGCTTGTGAGTACCAAGATGTCTTTCCGTAAGAGCTTCCGGCATGCCTCCTCATCGCCACCGAGTTCATATCGATCTTGAGCCTGCATCGAACCTTGCAAGCGCCCATACAAGCTTGGACCTGATGAGCTGAGGGAATTGAAGAAGCAGCTCGATGAACAAGAGCGTCTGGTTTGATCGCACCGAAGTTCATCTCCTTGGGGTTGTGGTGTTCTTTTGTCCGAAGAAGGATGGCTCTGACCGACTTTGTGTCGACATCGCCCATTGAATAAGAAGACAATCAAGAACAAGTATCCACTTCCAACATCAATGAGCTTTTCGAGCAACTCAAAGGTGCTACGTGTTCTCTAAGCTTGACCTTCGATGGGGTATCATCGATTCGTGATTCGTGAACAAGATATTCCCAAGACAAAGATTCGTAACTAGCTTTGGTTCTTATGAATATACTGTCATGTCTTTCGCCTCGCCAATGCTCCTCCAACTTTCTCTTGATGATGAACTTCATATTCAATCCTTACACCAATGAATTGCCTTGGTCTATCTTGATGATATCTTGGTCTTCCAAGAATAAGAAGGATCATGCCAAACATTTGCGATTGGTGCTAGACAAGCTCGTGAGAGTACCACTTATGCTAAGTTCTCCAAATGTGAATTCTGGCTTGATGAAGTGCTTTATCTTGGTCATATCATCTCTCGCCAAGGGCATCGCTGTTGATCCCGAGAAGGTGTCCGCAATTGTCAATTGGGAACCTCCTCGTATGTGAAGCAGTTGCAGCTTTCTTGGTCTTGCAAGCTATTGTCAAGATTTGTTGAGAATTTCTCCAAGATTGCAAAGCCTCTTTCCAACCTTCTCCGTAAGCAAGTGAAGTATGTCCGGTCTCCCGAGTGTGACGTTGCTTTCAAGACTCTCAAAGAGAAACTCGCCACAGCCCCTGCTCGACTCCTCCCGATGAATCCAAGCCTTATGAAGTGTTCTGTGATGCTTCTTCAAGGTCTCGTGCTGTGTTGATGCAAGAGAAGAGAGTTGTGGCTTATACTCTCGCCAGCTTGAAGCTCAACGAGAAGAACTACCCCACTCACGATCTTGAGTTGGCGGCAGCTTGTCCATGCTTTGATTACTTGAGACATCTCTTGTTGGGAAGGAAAGTGGACATTTTCACCGATCACAAGAGTCTCAAGTACATCTTCACTCAGCCCAACCTCAACCTCGTGCAGACTGATGGGTCGAAATGATTCAAGAGTACAACCCAAGTATTGAGTATACTCCCGCAAAGCTAATGTCATTGCAGACGCTTTGAGCAGAAAGCCATCGCAATGCCTAATCCTCAAGCCCTTTCAACCGGATCTCGGAATCTTTCCGCAAGTGAATCTTCAAGTTGTTCCTCAAGGCTTTCTTGCCAACCTCATAGTCTCTCCTACTTTGGAAGATCAGATTCGTGAGGCTCAACTTCTGGATGCCATGGTGAAGAAAGTGAAACGTGGTATCGACAAGGGCATTTCCAAGTACAAGTGCTTCCATGTTGATGACAAAGACACTGCTCTTTGAGGACAGGATTGTGGTTCCTAAGGGTGATTCATGAAAAGTCATTATGAACGAGGCTCACAATTCGCTTCTATCCATTCATCCCGAAGTATCGAAGATGTACCATGACCTCAAGCAATATATTGGTGGACTCGAATGAAGCGAGAAAT
>JAHIAM010001192.1:0-21721 GCA_021605205.1 Aegilops longissima | reverse complement strand
GGATCGTTCAAAGCTTGCATCGACGTAACCCTTTACGACAAGCTCTTTGTCACCTCCATAAACGAGAAACATATCCTTAGTCCTTTTAGGTATTTCAGGATATTCTTGACCGCTGTCCAGGATCCACTCGGATTACTTTGGTACCTCCTGCTAAGCTAATAGCAAGGCACACATCGTCTGGTACACAGATTGCATACATGATAGAGCCTATTGTGAAGCATAGGAACTCCTTTCATTTTTCCTCTATCTTCGCAGTGGTCGGGCATTGAGTCCGACTCAATCTTACACCTTGTAATACAGGCAAGAACCCTTTCTTTGCCCGATCCATATTGAACTTTTTCAAGACTTTATCAAGGTATGTGCATTGTGAAAGTCCAATCAGCGCCTTGATCTATCTCTATAGATCTTGATGCCCAATATGTAAGCAGCTTCACCGAGGTCCTTCATTGAAAACCTTTATTCAAGTATCCTTTATGCTATCCAGAATTCTATATCATTTCCAATTAACAATATGTCGCCCACATATAATATTAGAAATGCTACAGAGCTCCCACTCACTTTCTTGTAAATACAGGCTTCTCCAAAAGTCTCAGATAAAACCATATGCTTTGATCACACTATCAAAGCGCTTATTCCAACTCCGAGAGGCTTGCACCTGCACATAGATTGATCGTTGAGCTTGCACACTTTGTTAGCTCCCTTAGGATCGAAAAACCTTCCGTTGCATCATATACAACTCTTCTTCCGTAAATCCATTCGAAATGCAGTTTTGACATCCATCTGCCATATTTCATAATCATAAATGCGGCGATTCTAACATGATTCGGACAGACTTAAGCATCGCCACGGGTGAGAAGGTCTCATCGTAGTCAACCCTTGAACTTGTCAAAACCTTTGCAACAAGTCGAGCTTTGTAAACAGAATATTACCGCAGCTAGTCTTCTTGAAAATCCATTTATTCTCTATTGCTTGCTCGACCATCGTGCAAGTCAACCAAAGTCCACACTTTGTTCTCATACATGGATCCCATCTCAAATTTCATGGCTTCAAGCCATTTTATGGAATCTGGCTCACCATCGCTTCATAGTTCGAGGTTCACCATGATCTAGTAGTATCATGACTTCCGCATTAGGATTACCGCACTACTCGCGGATTTTATTCTCGTTGATCTAACGGTTCAAGAATAACTTGATCTTCATGATCATCATCATTAACTTCCTCACTAATCGGGTAGGTGTCACAGAACCGATTTCTGTGATGAACTACTTTCCAATAAGGGAGTTGGTATCATTACCTCATCAAGTTCTACTTTCCTCCCACTCACTTCTTTCGAGAGAAACTTCTTCTAGAAAGGATCCATTCTAGCAAACTAATGTCTTGCCTTCGGATCTGCGGATAGAAGGTATACCCAATTGTCTCCTTTGGGTATCCTATGAAGACACATTTTTCCGATTTGGGTTCAAGCTTATCATGTTGAAGCTTTTTCACATAAGCATCGCAAACTTCAAACTTTCGAAACGACAACTTTGGTTTCTTGCCAAACCATAGTTCATAAGGTGTCGCCTCAACGGATTTTGATGGTGTCCTATTTAACGTGAATGCGGCCGTCTCTAAAGCATAACCCCAAAACGATAGCGGTAAATCGGAAATAGACATCATAGATCGCACTATATCTAGTAAAGCACGATTACGACGCTCGGACACACCATTATTACTGTGGTGTTCTGTATGCGGAGTTGCGAAACTATTCCGCATTGCTTCAAATGTAGACCAAACTCAGAATCAAATATTCTCTCCACGATCAGATCGAGAAACTTTATTTTCTTGTTACGATGATTTTCAACTTCACTCTGAAATTCTTTGAACTTTTCAAATGTTTCAGATTTATGTTTCATCAAGTAGATATACCAGATTCCGCTTAAATCATCTGTGAAGGTGAGAAAATAACGATATCCGCCATTTAGCTTCAACATTCATCGGACTACATACATCTGTATGTATGATTTCCAACAAATCTGTTGCTCTCTCCATACAACCGAGAACGGTGTTTTAGTCATCTTGCCCATGAGGCACGGTTCGAAGTACCAAGTGATTCATAATCAAGTTGTTCCAAAAGTCCATCTTTATGGAGTTTCTTCGCGCTTTACACCGATATGACTTAAACGGCAGTGCCACAAATAAGTTGCACTATCATTATCAACTCTGCATCTTTTGGCTTCAACATTATGAATATGTGTATCACTACTATCGAGATTCAATAAGAATAGACCACTCTTCAAGGGTGCATGACCATAAAAGATATTACTCATATAAATAGAACAACCATTATTCTCTGATTTAAATGAATAACCGCCTCGCATTAAACAAGATCCAGATATAATGTTCATGCTCAACGCCGCACTAAATAACAATTATTTAGGTCTAAAACTAATCCCAAGGTAGATGTAGAGGTAGCGCGGTCAATCGCGATCACATTGACTTTGGAACCGCTTTCCCACGCCTGATCGTCACTCTCGCCCTTGCCAAGTGCTCGCTTATTCAGTAGTCCTGCTTCGAGTTGCAAATATTAGCAACAGTAACCAGTATCAAATACCCAAAGCTACTACTGAGCTCTAGTAAGGTACACATCAATAACATGTATATCACATATACCTTTGTTCACTTTGCCATCCTTCTTATCCGCCAAATACTTGGGGCAATTCCGCTTCCAAGGACCAGCTTGCTTGCAGTAGAAGCACTCAGTTTGTGGCTTAGGTCCAGATTTGGTTTCTTTTTTCTTGAGCAGCAACTTGCTTGTCGTTCTTCTTGAAGTTCCCTTCTTCTTCCTTTGCCCTTTTCTTGAAACTAGTGGTCTTGTTGACCATCAACACTTGATGCTCCTTCTGATTTCTACCTCCGCAGCTTTTAGCATTGTAAGAGCTCGAAGTGTCTTGTTCATCCCTTGCATATTATAGTTCATCACGAAGCTCTTGTAGCTTGGTGGCAGTGATTGGAGAATTCTGTCAATGACACTATCATCCGGAAGATTAACTCCCAGCTTGAATCAAGTGATTATTATACCAGCATATTTTGAGTATGTGCTCACCGATGTAACTATTCTCTCCATCTTGCAGCTATAGAACTTATTGGAGACTTCATCTCTCTCAATCCGGCATTTGCTTGAAATATTAACTTCAACTCCTGGAACATCTCATATGCTCCATGACGCTCAAAAACGTCGTTGAAGACCCGGTGCCTAAGTCAGAAGCATGGCACAATCGAACTATGGAGTAGTCATCAGCTTTGCTCTGCCAGACGCTCACAACTTCTCTGCTGTTCGCTGCAGGCCTGGCACCCAGCCGGTGTTTCAGGACGTAATTTTTCCAGTGCAGCAATGAGGATAATCCTCAAGTTACGGACCCAGTCCGTAATTGCTACCATCATCTTTCAACTTTGCTTTCAAGGAACGCATTAAAAATTCAACGGAACAACAAAGACGAGCCATCTATCTACAACAAACATAGATAAGCAAAATACTATCAGTGCTAAGTTCATGATAATTTTAAGTTCAATTAATCATATTATTTAAGAACTCCCACTTAGATGTACATCTCTAGTCATCTAAGTGATCACGTGATCCAAATCAACTAAACCATAACCCATCATCACGCGGAGATGGAGTAGTTTTCAATGGTGAACATCACTATGTTGATCATATTCACTATATGATTCACGCCGACCTTCGGTCTCCTGTTCCGAGGCCATATCCGCATATGCTAGGCCTGCAAGTTTAACTCGAGTATTCTTCTGCAGTGCAAACTGGCTTGCACCTGTTGTAGTATGGACGAGAGCTTATCACACCCGATCATCACGTGGTGTCCGGGCACTATAAACTTTTAGCAAGGGTGCATACCTGTGGAGAACACTTTGATAATTTTAGTGAGAGATCATCTTAAAATGCTACCACAATCAAAGCAAGATAAGATGCATAAAGGATAAACATCACATGCAATCAATATAAGTGATATGATATGGCCATCATCATCTTGTGCTTGTGATCTCCATCTCCAAGCACCATCATGATCACCATCGCCACGGCGCCGACACCTTGATCTCCATCGTAGCATCGCTGTCGCCTCGCCAACTATTGCTTCTAACGATTATCGCTACCGCTTAGTGATAAAGTAAAGCAATTACATGGCGCTTTGCATATCATACAATAAAGCGACAACCATATGGCTCCTCGCCGCTTGTTTATAACTTGGTTACAAAAACATGATCATCTCATACAATAAAATATAGCATCACGTCTTGACCATATCACATCACAACATGCCCCGCAAAAACAAGTTAGACGCCCTCTACTTTGTTGTTGCAAGTTTTACGTGGCTGCTACGGGCTGAGCAAGAACCGTTTACCTACGCATCAAAACCACAACGATAGTTTGTCAAGTTGGTGCTGTTTTAACCTTCGCAAGGACCGGACGAGCTACACTCGGTTCAACTAAAGTGAGAGAAACATACACCGCCGTCACCTTTAAGCAACGAGTGCTCAAGCGGTGTGAACCAGTCTCGCCGAAGCGACGCAGTAATGTCGGTCCGCCGCTTCATCTCACAATACCGCTGAACCAAAGTATGACATGCTGGTAAGCAGATGACTTATATCGCCTACAACTCACTTGTGTTCTACTTCTGCATATGACATCAACGCATAAAACCAGGCTCGATGCCATCATGGGGGGAACGAGTAATTTCAAAAATTTCCTACGCACACGCAAGATCATGGTGATGGGTATAGCAACGAGGGAGTGGTGTCCACGCACTCGTGAGACCGAAAGCGAAGCGCTATGACAACGCGGTTGATGTAGTCAGACGCCTTCACGATCCGACCGATCCAAGCATCGAACGACGGCACCTCCGTGTTCAGCACACGCTCAGCTCGATGACGATCCCCGGACCTCGATCCAGCAAAGGTGTCGGGATGAGTTCGCCAGCGACGACGCAAGGCAGGACGAGGATGATGTTCCCATCGGGCGCAGGGCTTCACTAAACTCATGACGATATGACCGAGGTGGAATATGGTGGAGGGGGCACCACACGCTGCTAAGGAACCATCCGTAGATCAACTTGTGTGTTCTAGGGTGCCCTGCCCCTCAGTATATAAAGGAGCAAGGGGTGGCTGGGCTAGGAGGAGGCGACTGGAGGAGTCCTATTCCCACCGGGAGTAGGACTCCCCTTTCCTAGTTGGATTAGACTGGGGAGGAAAGAGGAAGGGGCGCCGCCTCCTCCTTGTCCTATTCGGACTAGGGGAGGCGCCGCCCTGCCCTGGCCGCTCACCTCCTCTCCCTCATGGCCCACTAAGGCCCATTAACCCCTGGAGGGTTCCAGAATTCCCCTGTTCCTAAGAAAACTCGATTTCACCCGAACTATTTCAAGTCCAAACATAGGCTTCCAATATATCAATCTTTATGTCTCGACCATTTCGAGACTCTCGTCATGTCCATGATCACATCCGGACTCAACAAACTTCGCACATCAATACTCATAAAATTGTCATCGAACGCGAAGCGTATGGACTTAACGGTTCGAGAACTATGTAGACATGACCTAGAACTATTCTCGGTCAATAACCAATAGTGGAACCTGGATGTTCATATTGGTTCCTACATTTTCTTACGAAGATCTTTATCGGTCAAACCGCATAACAACATACGCTGTTTCCTTTGTCATCGGTATGTTACTTGCCCGAGATCTCGATCGTCGGTCCAATACCTAGTTCAATCTCGCTACCGCAAGTAGTCTCTTTACTCGCTCGTAATACATCATTTCATAACTAACTCATTAGTTACAATGCTTGCAAGGCTTAGGTGATGAGTATTACGAGAAGGCCAGAGATACCTCTCCGACAATCGGAGTGACAAAACCTAATCTCGAATTATGCCAACTCAACATATACTTTTGGAGACACCAGAGAGTACCTTTATAATCACCCAGCATGCCAGACGCTTGGTAGCACACAAAGTGTTCCTCCGTAAACGGAGTTGCATAATCTCATAGTTGCGTGGAACTTTGTATAAGTCATGAAGAAAGCAATAGCAACATACTAAACGCATCAAGTGCTGCTAACGGAATGGGTCAAGTCAATCACATCATTCTCCTAATGATGTGATCCGCTAATCAAATGACAACTCATGTCTATGGTTAGGAAACATAACCATCTTCGATTAACGAGCTAGTCAAGTAGAGGCATACTAGTGACATTCTGTTTGTTTATGTATTCACACATGTATTATGTTTCCGTTAATACAATTCTAGCATGAATAATAAATATTTATCATGATATAAGGAAATAAATAATAACTTTATTATTGCCTCTAGGGCATATTTCCTTCATCACATTGTGCACTCAATTTTACCATGTTGGCCCAAACCCCTAATGTTCCAAATAATACCTATCATTAATTAATTTTAAAAGGGTGGGGATGCTGACAAGGCTTACTCTTAGTTATATATCATAGGTGTCCCCTCGAAGCATCAGCTAAGGCTCACCAATCGGTTCCATAGGGGCATACCATTAGGTGTACTAACTAAATCACTTGGGTCAAACTCAAGGTTATTAGGCAAAGACAATTTCAGGATTGTTGTTGGCAAAAACCAAACACCTCTTTCTACCTCTTATCATCTCATCAATAGTAAGTTTCTTTTGATTGTCATCCCCCCCAATCACCAAATCCATTTGACTCCAACCGGATTAGCAAGAATATTTTTATCTATAGTAGAGAAGGATTTACCTTTGAATGTGGGTGTGGATTTCCAGATTCTTCTTCCTCTTATAGGCTGCAATTTTTCCATAATGTTAGTATTGCCATGGCTTCCGGGTAGTAGGTCTTGTTGCAACAACAGGGCCCCACCTTTGACTTGTTTTCCGAACAACCTCTCCATTTTTAGCTTGAGCAAGTGATTCCAAAGAAGGATCTCTTCCAAGTTTCACTCTCGAGAATTTGAATAGCCTCAGAGGGAGAACCCCATCTCACCTTCTATCCCTCATCTTCAGAGTCATGCATGTCCACTGATCTCAACAGATCCTCACACAGAGTTCATATTCTCGGTGACATCTGTGGTTGGTGCTAATAGTTTTTCCTTTGGGAACAGGAGTTTTTGGTGGCATCTCTCCCCCTCCCTCGCAGTTGTGGTCTTGATCCTGTCACCCCACACATATATCCGTAGCATGCCCATGTCCATCAGAAGATGAAACCTTAGAGTCATCTTTTGTCACAAAGATATTCCGTAATAAAGTTCTCCTCAGCTTCATATATTATCTCCCATGTGTGCATCCATCCTCACTTGAACATCAGATTTTTTGAAGAGTTTTGTTTGGATGAGAAATTGGCCTTGTCCGCCAGCTTCATCAATGGCTAGGTCACCACCTCCTAGGACCCATCAGAAATATGGCTACCCTAGGTCCCTTCATGTCCTTCTGCTGCAGCTCTCCTCAGCCTTCTCATCCTCCTCAAAGTCCTCCCTGCTCCATATACATCAATAGTCAGAATCAACTCCACCCATTTGTTCAAAACCTTCCACCGTAAAGCCAAGTAAAACAATTTCTTCTTCATCTCAATCAGTCTCTCAAAAGGGATTTTGTAGGTCTCTACAAGCAATCTTGAATCTGACATTCTCAAAAAGTTCTAAACATACCATTCCAATCCACATCCTGTAAGAGCTCCAAACAGTGGAGGCAATTTGACCAAACACTTTCCAAGTACACCACTTGGGAGGAATCCCTTCAATCAGCTCCCAAGCTTCAATCAATTCACCAAATGGTTCACATCCACCTTTCCATTCAGTAAGAGTCACATTGACATCCTGTGGCAGGGAAAACCCAGGCAGCTCAATAAGATCTTCCACTTTTTTCCAGGGAGGGAACCTAACCAAGAAAGTCTTACTAGACAACCCTCTGATTTGCTGTGGCCAACTTTTTAGATTTGCAAAAAAGTAGGTAAAGCAATTCCCTTAGCTTAGTACCATCTACTTCTCCTTTCGTAATGTTAACCACCTACAGCTTTGGAAGTTCAACCACTTGGACCTATTTGCAACAGAACATCCACATGGTAGAAACCAAGACCTTGAGCTCCACTACCAAAAAGGCAGCAGAGAGGTGAACCTTAGACCAAGTTGCACAATTATTGACATTATGATTTTGTCAGACAGATAAAACAGGCCTTCGGCTTCACACATTCCCCAAACGAAGGCCCCGGTCCACCACACAATTGAAGCAGATCATGCTTTTGTATCTAGGGTCAAGGACTTGTACCATCTCAACCTCCACAGACCGGGATGATTCTGACCGAGCAGATCCAGCAGAGAAGCTGTGGATCTGTAGGCTTAGGAGCAGGAGCCTGCTCCTTTGTTGCAGGCGCAGCTGGTTTCCACCAAAGCTTGAACAAAGCTTCTGCTTCTACCCCTTGGCCGAGCAGCAGTGGTGGTTGCTTCCCTCCAGCCACACGACCGGCCATCTTCTCCCATGCTTAACAAAGCCTCTCAAAGGAGATAGAACCAGAGCCAATCCCCTCACGAAAGCAACCTTGATTTGTCTGGGGGTGGGTCTAACGGCCGATTTTGTTGCAGTGAAAGCCAACCGCAGCCTAATGGGCTTTGTTCTCAACCAGGCTCTCCGGATCCAGCAAAGGAATCCAGATTTTGGTGGTCTTGAGGTCGAGGGGTAGGGTTTCTAGGGGGGCGCGCGGGGGAGGAATGAGCCAGAGTTGGCCAAAGTGCTCCTCAACGCTTTCTAGGTTTTCGCTTTACGCAAACCCCTCGTGGTTCCCGCTTCTCCTCAACAACACGCATTTTGACCGTGGGCCCAGCAGAGCTGGATTCACCCCACAGTAAGCAGACATGAGCCCCCTCCTCGAACGGGGTTAGATTTAAAACCTGGCCGAGCCGGCGGCCGACATTCTCCGACGAGGTCTCGCCTGGCCGCAGGGCGTGATCGCATCCCTTGTTGTACTCGAAGTCAAGGGGAGAACCTCGAATCTAACTTCACATCCGGAACTAAAGCATTAGGAACTGGAAACCATTCGCTCAATCGGACAATCACCCTTGAGCATCCTCATGCAAGTGCATCAAAAATCCGGAAGCCTAGCCATGAGAGCTGAATTAGCACGAAAATGTAGACCCAACTCACTCCGCCATGGAGGAGGATCAATGGCTCGCCGCCAGCCCGAACCGCTTGGGAAGACGATCCATCGGGCGACGCTGGGGTTGGGACGGTCCCTCGCAGGGATGAACTCCGGCGGATCCCGGCGATCCTCCCCCAATGGGCGGCCTCGATGTTGAGCCTCGAGGGTTCGCCGTCTCCGGTTCTTCCAATGAAGCGGCTTCGTCATGATTCCACGATTTCCTCCTGAATCGCCTGTAAGAGGAGCTCCCATCTCGCAACCATCGCTTCCGGCGAAGGCCGCACCGACGGTTCGCATGACGGAGGATGCATGTGGATCTCTCTCACAAGTCGCGTCGGGAAGCGCCCATCACCACCCGCTTCCATCTGGGGCGAAGCCTCGGCGAAGTTCGATCGATCTCGGCAGCGGGCGCAGTATGGCGGTGGAAGCGCTCGCGTTCAGAATTCCGCATACCGCACAAGCCGGGCGGATAAATATCTTCTTCCGTGTGGAACTAACAAAGTTAACGTGTTAATTAGACAGGTATGATATTGTTTCGAATGATGGAACTGAACTCACTAGCTGAATATCCTCTTCTCCGTAGAAATCAACAAAGCTAACGGGAACAAGATAAATATATTTTCACTTTTGATGCAAATGACCGGACTAACCAATTTTAAAATATCGCCGCAGCCTTAGTGCGGCACATAATCGTTGTCAAGGTGTTTGTGAGTTCAAAGTTACACGACATAAAACGCTAGAATAATGAGGGTAACAAGGTATAGACAAAACAAACATCGTGGAAAAAGGCCTTTGGTCGCGTTCGTTAACTGCTATTAGTCGCGTTATGCTAAATCGCCACCAAATAAGCCACTTAAAGCCTCCTCACCTTTTAGTCGCCTGGGTTGCTTAAGAACTGCGACCAAAGGCTCCGTCCATCGTATGCCAGCGGCTGCCGTCGGAGGACCTTTAGTCGCGGTTCTTCCGCCAATCATGACTAAAGGGTTTAGGTTTTATTCCCCCTCAAACCTATTTTCTGCTTAATTTGTATTGTTTTATTTCTTTTGTGCTTTATTTTAATTTTGAAGGAGTTTCATATATTCTACGGTACTACATACATGCATAGAATGTACAATTTCAAATAAATTTGAAATTAGAACCAAAAGAATTCAAGAGGAATATACAATATATATTAAATATCATCGGATGACCATATACAATTTTGAACAAGTTGATTTAATCCATATAAAGTTCTACGCCCTCGTAATAGTGTTATCCTTTAGGATGGAGGACTTCCTGTTGAACCATCCAAATAGTTCCTCTTGAAGTGGTAGGAAGCGAAGCTTGACTAAGCATCATCCGAGGTTATTCCTCCGAGCATTGGTATCACTCGAACCCGGCCAGAGGTGTATCTCCTGATCCTCTCACGCATATAGTATCCACATAGATTGGTCTCCGGTGGCTGAATATCCCCAAAGATTCTTAGGTTTTACCATTTTGAATTCTAGCTCTTTTTTGAATTCACCGACCTTTGTATCTATTTAACCGCCTCCAAACCCTACGAGGCAAAGAAAATTAAATGAACAAGAGAGTTATTAGTTACTTGATATTAGAAATGAACGAAATAGTCGTCGATCGATATAGAGCGCAAATGAATGAAAATAATTACTTCGCAAAGATTCTTTCTCATGTCGGCCCAAATCTTTGGATCCATATTCGAGAGTCGTGGACGAGACATTCTGAGGTGTTAACTTTAATTACTAGTAGAATCCAAGTGGAACTGACACGACACGATACATGCACAAGACGTCATGCATAACTCATCGATTAGCCGCCACATACCATGCATGGAGTAAACAAAAGAGAATGTGCTCAAGACAGTAAACACTCACCCAAAATGGTAAGGAAATAGAATATCACTTTTGAGATCCTCGCTTTGTAAGAAACTGCCATGTGTCTGCCTCCACGTCATGGGGTGACGCCCCAACATATATCCATTAACGATGTGTGGGTCAATGAACCCAACATCATGGATGTTCCTTTACTCGCATTCCTTAATCTTCATTCTGCATATATATGACGACAACAATATAGTTAGGACATATATATAGTGCGCAATATGAACGTAGATGGGGTAGAAATTAATAAATCACTTACGTAACGTGAGCAACCGATGATAGATTTGTCGAGTCACAAGAGATTGAAAAGCTGGAACAATTCACTCAAGGCAATTTGTACATAGTAATGTTTGAAGTGATGCTCATGTCTAACTTCCTCGCATAAATATATTCTTTGGCGCTTTTTATTTTTATGTAACCCTTGTACCAATTCAGCAGCATCTTTCATTTGGTCGTAGATCCTTTTCTCGCGCAGTTCGACGAGAGGCCCATTCTTGACATATGTAATTACTACCTCCTTCACTCGCGCCTCATCAAGGCCTAACAGTTCACTTAAGAGTAATACCTAAGTTGGCCGCTTGTTCTCCGGCACCTACATAAATAATCCATGTGTTGCCGCAGCTTGTATGATCTCGGGTCATCCGGACAGAAGGTTTCCATTATAAGCGGGCAATCGATTGTTTACTTTGTTCTCGAGCTGGGCAACTTGTTTCCCGCTTTGTTTACTTTCGCCTTCTCCGCTTTTTTGTTCTCCTTGAACATGAGTGCTCTGCATAAGTTCACGCTCATAGTCAAGTAGGGCAGATTCTTCGGGCGTTTGGGACGGTGTGCTCAAAAATGACTTAGCCCATTTCTTTTGCTTATCGTAAAATACCGGCTTGGGCTCGGGCTCTCTCTTTCTTCTTGCAGTCCGCCTTTCCATTTCTCCAAATCAGCAGTCAGCGTCAGGCCGATTTCCTCGCACTACGCTCCCAAGGCCTTGTGGGGAGAGGTCATGATGGCTCCGCACTTTTGTGGTCTTAGGTACATAAGGGTCCGGTTAATAATCCAGATCGCTTGCCAGGTCTTGGCCGATTGGGGCGGCGCCTCGATCACCCGCCGGACGATCGGGGCAAGGCGGATGATCACCCGCCGGACGCTAGGATCGGTGCGGCGTTGCTTACGTGACGTGAGGTGTAGGTGAACCGCCACCACCACCACCACCACCACCACCGCCACCGCCACCACCACCACCACCGTAGGGGGTGGACTTGTTGTCCTGGCGCCGCCTCGAAACTTGATAAACTTCTTTTGCCATAGAATGAAATGGCGCTGACATCTCCAAGTCTTTTCTCCCCTTCAGTGTAGTAAATAACAACTCTCTGTGTCCTCAAACCCTTGGACTATGTCCTCCACCGTGACACGGAGCATAGCCATCTTGAATGGGGTTGTTGTGGTGGAGTGCTCCGTGTAAACATGGTAAAGCACCGCTGGCTACCTTCATGGACATGTTCCCGATAGGATAATACAGATGACATTCTTTCATCTCTCTTTATATCGCCCACGGGTAGAGAGGAGGCCCGTGCAGCAATTTTCGACCTCCGTGCAGTAATTTCGACCGCCAGAGGCTCTTGCAGTATTTCGATCGTCGGTGCATCTCGCACCAGCCGGTGGCCTCCGTAGCTTGCACTGCTTCTCCGCCGCCGGCTTCCGAGATCCGCTGATGATGATCATGCTGCACCCGAGCTGCATCTCTTCGCGCTACTAGTACACTCATGGTTTTCTTCATCACATCCATTTCGATGCCAACCGCGCACAACATCTGCTTCCCGATCCATCTTTATCTTACGGCTTCAGAATCGACACGTCATCGCTCTGGGGAACCCTATTTTCCACGGAATGTGCCCCATGCCTCGTGACACGCCCTCCGTGTTCGGGATTCCCGAGGGCTTTTGTAGCCGCTGCTCGCTCCGTTGAACTTGATCTTCCCCGTTGAGCATCCTTCATTGCGCCAATAAGGGCTTTGGGTGGGTTTAATTAATTTGCCCCGTAAACACACTCCCTCGCTCGGGTTCAGCTTCCCCATGCCCGCATTTCACTGAATTTTGGCCCTTGGGTCCCATCCTCCATACTGGACGGATTCCTCGCGCCTTCATCTTGTTCTCCATCTTCTCCAACCTAGGCACCAAAATGCGATACCTCCGGCCCCATAACATGATTGTACTCCTTCTTAGCTGCATTTTCCTTATTTTTTTCGATATTTCAATGAACTGTCCGATTTCTTTTGTTTACAAATTCTGGCCAATCATGTTTCAGCTTTCATATTGTCCTTTGAACTGGAGTCTTGTTCGCTTGACAAAGTCACGGGCTAGATTTTGCTTGAATTTCCTAATGCGCCGCCATCTTATGAAGAGCTTAACTGTTTGACTAGCCTCCTCCTCTCCTTGTTTTCCTCAATCTTGTTACCCTCCTCATCGAATTTGTTGTATCCCTGAGGTAGAACGAAATGTTCCATAAGCTTCTTGAAGCAATCTTTTTTGTTCTCTTATCGACAAAAGTGAAACCATCAATTCGCGGCTCTCTTTGGCTCATTCCACCTCTGGATTTGATCGAGACGTTGTCTCTAACAATGGCTTTCATTATCGGACAAACTTGGTATGCTCTTGCATGGGCTCAGGCTGCACTGCCACGGCGACTGTCGACAACCTCGATGGTGCATGTTTCTCCTTGTTTCATCGCCTTTGTTGCGCCACGCTTGACGATTTACTCGATTGTTTTGACGATCCGCCGAGGGCTAAAATAAGAAAGAGAGTCACTGCAAGTATAACACATATTTATTCAAATCAGTTAGTTTTGTATCACCAGAGGCTCAATGTATATATATACCTCAGCTACCGAGGTGGTTGCTACTTCCATTTGAAGATCGCTGCATTATCGACGCTTTCGCATCATCTTGCCGACGGGCGCTCTTCATCTTCACACCACAAGGTTCAGATAAGAAGAGATATCATCTTCTTTCTTCTCCGCTCGCACATATTGAATATCGCCGCTTATGATGTCGAACATATGTGCTTCACCGTCCGGATCATAGTTGTCCATAATCGGGTCACGGCTCTATCGCCATTATGTCAGTCCTGAAAACATGTAGTAAAACAAATTAATTAAGTGAAGAAGGGGCGTGTGGCGGTGGCGGTGGCGAAAGGGCGGTGGCAAAAGGAGGGGCCAGGAAGGTGGAGAGGGTGTCAGCCTAGAGCGCCAGACGGGTGCCCAGAATCGGTAACTGGGGGTCGCCGCGCCTCTGGCTCTACCGAAAGAAGTAACGAGGGGGGGAACACAATAAATAACAGAAAGCAATCAAAGCATCACAAAGCGTAATTCCGGCAATACATGGTGCTAGGTGTGCCCTACGCGGAGTAGGGTCGTACCGGCGAAGAAACATCCGGAAAGTATCCCCGTGATTCGCCGGACAGATGAACCGGAGGGGAAAGTTACGCGGTTTGCTATGCTAGGGATAGGTGTGGACTTAACGGCTTATGATCCGATCCGCCTCATCGCTCGAGCAACTTTCTATGTATAAAAGTATTTTCATCCGAAAGTTACGGATTATTTTATATTAATTTTTAAAGTTTTATATCATTTTTAGAATATAATGGTAATTAATTAAATCAAAAATCATTTTAGAATTAATTAGATTAATTAACAGATTAGTTAGATTAGTTATTTAATTAGGTTTACTAAACACAATTAATTGTTAATTAATTTAATTAACTGATTAATTAATTAATATATTTATTTATTTATTTTCTAAATTCTCCTTTTTTTAAATCGTCAGTGGGCCCCAATTGTCATTGGGCCGGGGGTTTACGGCGCCGCCCGAGGCGAGGCCGGGGCCCAGCGGCGAATACATGGGGCCCAGGCGGCAGGGGGGGGGCCGAGGAACAGGCGGGGGGGGGGGGGGGCGACGCGCGCCGCAGAGGCGGGGGGGACGGGCGGGCGGCGTCGGAGGGGGCCGGGAGACGGGACGGGCCCCGGGGAGTCACTAAGGAGAGGGCGGGGCGGGGAGGACCGAGGGGAGGCGACGGGGGGCGAGGGGACGGGCCCCGCGCGACGGGGCGAGGGCGAGGCGGGCGCCGAGGGGCAGGGCGAGGGGCGGGCGGGCGCGAGGGCGACCGGCGGCCGAGGGCGACGGGCGGAGGCGGCGCTGAGGGCGAGGGCGACCGGGCGGCATCGAGGGCGCGATTTAACAGGCGGAATCGGAAGACGAAACGGGACAGGTATTTTTTTTTTGTCGCGGGCGGCACGGGCGATTAGGTGCCTTTAGTTGGGGTCGCCTGCCCAACCGCGAAAAGGGGTTTTTGGGTTTTTTTTGGGTCCCTTTATTTTTTAGTCCGGGGAGGGCTTGATAAAGGGCACCTTTAGTCGGGGTCTCCCGCCAACCCACTAAAGGCCTCCTTGTGGCCAAAAGTTTAGTCTCATGCAGTGAGAGAGCCGGAGTGGTTTATGGCCGCCGCCCCACCCTCTCGAGCACCTCTCAAATGCAGGCTTTGGCCTAATTCACTAGATGTGCCTGGCCTATTTCCCCTCTGGCCTTAATCCGCCCATGTAGGTTTCTAGTCGATTCGGCCGGGGTCCAAAGGGCACTATTTTTTTCCAGTTTTTTGTTTTGTTTTTCTGATTATTATTTATTTTTTGTTTTTTTGCTTTATTTTTAATTTTTTTGATTTTAGTTTTAGAAAATTATAAACTTTTCTTAGTGCCATTAGTTTTCAAATTTGAAAACACTTTTTTGTTTTTTTGTTGCTTTATTTATTTTATTTTGTTTCTACTTACAACAAAATACTTAGGGGCCCTATTTTTTCCCGCCACTTTCTTCCCCGCTTCTTTCCCCCGCCACTTTCTTCCCGCCTCCCTTCCCCCCCATTTTTCCCGCCATTTTCACTACATATAGAAAGGGCTTGGCCAGATTATCACATCTCTACAATCTCTCATCACCTTCATGGCTTCCACCGCACCCACTCTAACTCCACAGGGAGGAGCTTTCCAACTACCTTGTCCACCGGTTATCGGCCCCACCGGGGAGTTACCCAAGGGCATTCCCCTCCCGCCCCTCGTGGTCGCCGGGGCCATCACGAACCATACTACCTCGACCACCCGGAGCAGCGGATGAATCACCCGCATCCCGAAACCAGATACTTGGGACGCTTTTTCATCAATCCGGAGAGGGCACCGCAGGAGGAGGACGGTTCCCTTCCCGAACTTCCACGAGGCCGCCTGGGCATGGTGGTATGGCCGATTTGCAGGGATGGAACATCAGGGCGATATCCCTTCAAGGCTACCCTCGCTTAAAGGAAGCCCACGACGATTTTAAAAACGACAAAAGAGTTATTTCAACGGCAACTTAGAAGGCGATTTACACAAGACAACGACGACGGCTATGAAGACTACTAGTATGCATATTATACCTAGGCAGGAGTATGACTAAATCACTCCAAATTTCATGTATCATCTGGTATCCAATCATTCAAAATGGACACCAAACACATCACGGTAATATAATTCACATGATCCATTCAACAAAGTTTGGTACAATAAATTATTACACATCATTTCTTCCCTTTGGTCCCGCTTGCTTACGAGGCCGAATGGAGCATCCTCATCATTTAACTTAATGCTTGGGTCGGTGTTCACTTTGAAGGGCGGAATTTCAGCAAACATATTATAATCTTCCCGACATGTCGTTTGTCCTCCACTCCCCAGATGTTTCTTTTCCCCAAAGAACAATGTGGCCTTTGGATCATCCATGATGTAACGATGCTTTTTATCTTTCCGCTTCCTCGGTTTGCTACCATGTCCTTCACATAGAAAACCTGAGCGACATCTTTCGCTAGGACAATGGTTCCCAAAACCAAGATTGTTGAAATCCACCATTGTCATTCCGATTGTGGTCCACCTTTACCCCACCTCCGTTAGCTTGAACCATTTGCACCGAACAAAGGGACCTTAAAGGAGGGTCCATAGTCAAGTTCCATATTCCTATTAACCATAATATGTGACCATGCCCATTCTGTTGTTGATCAAAGCGGACACCACTGTTTTGGTTGGTGCTCTTTTATCTTGGGCGATCGTAAAATGTATTCCCATTTATCTGCACTTTGGAAAGTCGTATAGTCAAGATGGTGTCTTGGCCAAATGTACAGCTGATCTACAACATCATTGTCATTCATTAAATGTTTTCAACCAACCGCCGAAGTTCCATTGGGCCTTCCTAATCCAGGATTCAGCCCCCGGTTGTCGAACGTAAAATATTCTTGTGTTTTCAAAGCACGGAGCCACCAAGCTGGAATTGGTCAAGAAAAGGTGGGTGCTTCAGAGAATGGCCCCCATACATATCGTTGATTTCTTCCGACGGTTTTTCCACTTAGTCTTCCTCGGCCGCGATCGAGGAAGACCAATCGCTTAAGGTCGAACAAAGTCAACACAAAACCAATTACCTTCTTTCCATAGCCCTTGGCGAAAGCCTTCTCGCCTAGCACGGTTATAACATATTTCTTTAATACTCCCATGAACCTCTCAAGGGGAAATATTGTGTAGAAATACAGGACCGAGAACGAAAATTCTTCGACTAGGTGAACCAGGAGGGCGCATAATATTGAAGAAGGATGGCGGAACACCAACTAAACGACAAGACATTGGATCACATCGCTCAGAACTGTAGAACTTCCGATTGATTATTTTCGAGAAATTGCATTGAGGAATGCAATAGCTTCACAATTACTCAACATTTTCCGGGAGCCCTCAAAGCAATCGGAAGCAATTGGCTATAATCACGGGGGGAGACTTCGGTTTTGGAACTTTTTCTCCGCCATGTTTATTATTCCTTTATATTGACGGAATAAGGGCCTTCATACGCCGGATTAAAAGATGACCTTCTTTTTGGTCGGAGCGAGCGGCACACTTAAACCTTCCGTCCGGCATCGTTCTTTCAAAGCCCGGGTCCTGTCTTTTTGATATTTGTCCCCAACCCCAAAAGAGGATTCAAATTCTTTAAATCACCCTTCAAGCACTCTAGGTTTCCTATTCTGCTCCCAAAATGTTTTTCTTCCACATGGTTTGCGTTCCCTCCCTTCGAACTGATTGTCCGCCAGACCCTTTCCAAAGATGACTTTCAAATCCTTGCCATATCAAATACTCAAAGACCAAGAGGTTCCGGGTTCGGTGATCGCCTTGGTTGTAATGTTCCTTTCTTTCATCGATGAATTTTCGAAGAAATCGACGATGCCCAAGGTACACGCTTCTTACAATTTGGCAAATGTACACTTTCGCCTCAAAGCAAAGGGCATGCATTGTATCCCTTATTTGAATCCAAAGGTTACTAAGAGCAGGCCAATCGTGATGGTTACGAAAAGCAACGCCGAGGTCAAATTCTCTTGTTTGTGCTCATCCCACAACACACACCATCCCACACTGTAAAAGTTCATCAACTAATGGCCTTAGGTACACATCGATGTCGCGCGGGTTGTTTCGACCTTGGATGAGCACCGCATCATAATGAACTTCCGTCATGCACAACCAAGGAGGAAGGTTGTAGATGCATAGAGTCACGGGCCAGTTTGGCTGAGCTCGCCCCAAAAGGATTCATGCCATCCGATTTAGAGCAAATCTTATGTTCCTTGGCCACCAAAATCTTTGAACCATCTGTCGATCTTTCCCATTATGCTCCATCCGGGTGTGTCTCAACTCCCCGTCCGATTTACGGTCCTCTTTGTGCCATCGCAACAACTTGGCATGCTTTTGTTCCTAAAGACGCTTCAACCGTGGTATTATAGGAGCATACCACATCACCTTGGAACCTCTTCCCGGTTTCGCCTCAACATCGCCACCTGGTCATCGCCGATCTTATAACGCAATGCAAGGATACCGGCATTCATTCAAATTCTCGATTCACCAGGGGAGGATGCAAATGATGCATGCAATCTTCGTAACCTCTAAACCTAGAGGGCGAAACCTTCTTTGCTTCAGACGATCAAGGGCAACTCGTTATCCTTGGAAACATATTCTTCAACATTTTCAGAAGTTTTCAAATGCCGAGTCAGCTACACCCCCTGCCTTCCATTTCAAAGAACCAAGGATTTTTCAGACCATCATCGATCCGGGTACAGGCTTTCGGATCCCTAACATGCATCCAAATTCTCCCTCCTTTCGGCCAAGCCTCCGCATCAGCAATGGTCCCACCAAGATCATCAACGGATCATCCGGCCTCTTCTTCACCTTCCCCTTCACCTTCAAAGATCCTCCATGAAAGTATCACCAAATGAGCAAGATAGCTTTCATCGATGAAATCATCCCTTCTTCATCTTCTTCCATTATAACCCCTCTTTCTCCATGCTTGGTCCAACAATTATAGCTTGGCATGAAACCTTCTCAACAGATGCATGGAACAACTCTTGAGGAAGAGTAACCTTCTCATTCTTACAGATAACACATGGAGATAACAAAACCCCCCGCTTGTTCGATTAGCCACTACGAGGAAATCTTTCAAACCCAGTGAACTCCCCGAGAGTCGGTTACCGTACATCCATTGCCGATTCATCGATTATTATAATATAAAATATATAATTAACCATCATGCATTTGTTAAACTAACTAGCTACAAACAATATAAATTAAACAATGAACTACACAATGCATATTGACACATCAAAGGTTCACTGTTGCTAACGATCAAGAGTGTGGTCTAACATTTCATGTCATGTTTGTTTCATGCTCTTGGGGCATTTCATCAAACACCTTTTGCATAAGAGGAACCAAAAGCAAACCTACACCCACTTGTGAAGAGAATGGCTCCAAATGGCTAAGTGTTGGCTGTGGATGGGTATATATAGGGAGGGTTTAGGCGGTTGGCCGGCAAACGGATTGGTTCGGGTTTTAGTCGGTTTGTCCCCGCCAAGGATAAAGCCCCTCACGGCACCACTGCCCCCCCCATGGGCTCAGTTTTGGTCGGGTTCACCTCCGTAACTTGATTAAAGGTCCCATTAGTCGGGTTCCTACACATTATGGGTGACGGGCCTGTTTTCCAAGTGAAAGATCATTTGTGAACCTTAAAAAAAATGAGTATTTATAGTTGGTATACTCTAATTGCCCTTGTTTTTCAAGGTACAAAAAGGGTCATAATTTTGCACAAATTGGCAAGTGTTCATGTTATCAAGATAGTACATCCATGTATCATACTCCCTCTGAAGAGTGTACATTTGACTTTGAAATTTGTCCACAAAAGAGTTATCTTCTTTCCAATGCACTTTAAATTAGAAAAAATGTTTTCTCTCATCACACGGTAATCAAGACCAATAACTTCCTACACAAGGTCTCCTTAATTTCTACATGCACTTATCTCATTGGGGTTGGGTAATTAAACATGAGAGAGATGGTGGCTTGCACCTTTCCAATGCATTTTTACTCCACTCCATAATTTATCCTAAAATTTCTATCTCAGACACTTTTCACCCAGAGTGAGTATATTCTGATCCTATATACCTAAGAGAGTCATCCCCACTAACTTATATTTATCTCAACATGCAACCATGTCACCTCATCATAGAATTATGAAGGGGATAAGGTTCACCTCAACATGCAATTTTGCATGGAAAAAGACCCACCACAACATTCAACCATGCATGGGAAAATGTTTTCCATTCAATTATTCTACTTATATTCAATAAATATTTTACAACTATACATAATCAAATATAGTAATTCATATATGTCTATTTAATTTTGATTCTGATGTTATCAACCCAAATTTTTATCCACCAATTCCCAGCAACGCCATGAGGTATTCTCTAGTTTCTCCGCATATTCCCATCTCAAAGTCCCGACATAACCAAGCTTAAAAACAAGTTTACTTTCGAGATAAAACAGGTTGGAAACTTCACTCATATTCAAAGAAAACTTAACACTCAGTTCATTATCAAACCACACCACTTTGCACATTTCTTAACTAAATAAAGTATTTTGGGTAAATTAAAACGAAAAAATATTGATAAATGTCCCTGTTAGTCAAAGTCTTTATTATCGTTGAAGAAATGGTCTATGTCTTCACATTTGCATCTCAACATTCTTCCAACCTCGGTGAAAAACAGCAAGAACACACCATACACATGGGGTAGGTGGACCTGGCTTACAATACATGTCTTGATTTAGAACTAGAGGATACCTGCCCCGGGAGATTGAGAAATAATTTAAGTATATATATGTGAAGAAATGAAGAAGAAGGCGATGATCATGAATATTAAGTGATATATTGTAACACATAAAGATAAGTACAACATGCATTTTCTCATGTAAAATATCACCAAACTGCCAAAAATATCATCTAACTATTTTGAAGGAATTACATTGTGATTTACGATTAGTAACAAAGTTGCTTTGAAATTGACTATAGAGTGCGCCACAATGGCAGATATCTTATGACCCAAAAACATGTGAAATCAGCTATATTCTAAAATCATAACTGAAAAAGAGTTTTACACGCCTACATCTCTCAGAGGTTGAGTAGAAAAAGCACAAATAAAATGGAATTTCATAAGAATACAAGTAGATATTAGTTATGACGCAGAGAGAACTTGGCATCTTTTCTTTTACGTTATATACATTAGGTCCTTTGCATGACAACGATAGAAAGATCGCATAATCATAAACCAAAGTAGAAATA